>JARYHS010014504.1:0-25917 GCA_031002005.1 Vandiemenella viatica
CACTCCGAAAGGAAACGGGTGAAGTATTTGGAGCTGTAAATTTTGATTTATTCACGCCGTCACTTCCAGAACCAATATCTAGATTCGTTGAACTGAGGGATCCTCGGCCCTCACGGTGTTCCTAAAAAATAATTCGCATCAAGATGGTTCCACATTTTAGCAGCCACCTTGATCGCCATTCTCGGTGTGTAGTAGATGCCCGACCTGTCAAATGCGTCCCACATCTTTGACATAACATGCGGATATGTTTCTTGCCGATGCAATACCTATTATCGTTGGACGTTGCGTATGTGTACATAAATGAGGCAACCGACGTTCGCTTACAGTTCAAAGTTTTTTTTAAGTGTGCAATCTTTTCCATATTTATACTTTTTTAGCAATATATTCCCAAATAATATCATTCAAATAACGTGTGCACGGTCATTATACTTTGCTATAAGGCTTCTCGCGGGATAGCATTACAGCTCTTTTTAAGAGTGTAGTTTGTAAGGTATCTATACATTTTACACCTCTAAGAACAACATATGTTAAATAGTATTACCAAACGAACATGTGCAACAATTTTCGGACCAAAACGACAATTCCTTGATGAGTCCCAGGGTGACTGCATTATTGCTCATTATATGAAATTAAATTGATTTGTCGTGGATTCCACGATATTTAGCCACTAGATCTGATTAATTGTATGGTTGATTCTAATATATCTCGACAAAATAAATCGAAAGCTAAGAACATTTTATTATTATTATTTCTGGCTTAGTTCTCGACATATATCTCAAAACTGAGGAAGTTAGGTTGAAAAGCGGCTTGGACCAAAAGAAGAATTTAACAAAAATCATATTTGATTATGGATTCTTATGTAACGAGGCAACTGAAAAGTAAAGAATACCATTTTTCGATACCTCAGTTCTCGAAATATCATATCACAAATTTGAAGTGGTTAGATTGATATTCTGCCTTTAGCTACCAGAAAAAAGGTTTTCCAAAGCCTTAGAAACTACACGAGAACATGCACAATAGGTGTTTCATTTTCTTAGTAGCTGTTGTGGTTAGGTTGAAATATGGCCTGATCCAAAATGCACAAAAAACTGTACCGATAACTGATTCTTGGGATTACTAGAGATCGCGATTCCGCAAGGAATTGGCGTCGTAATACTGCAGTAGTCAAACACAAGCCTCTGGTAGAAATACTTTTGGAGTACATTTAATGGTTTCTTGCTAGTCTAGTCTGTACTACAACTTTATTTCTGCTTGAAAATAATAGTCCAGGCCACGTTTTGCACTCTTGTTTTATGGAAAACTGGCGAGGAATTTAGTTAAAAATGCCAACATATTTGAGCGACGACCAGCCCATCCAGGCATCCAGATTTTGGGTTTTCCCTAATCACGCCAGGCGAATGCAGGGATGCTTCCTTCAAAAGGGCCATGGCCGAATTCCTTCACGTTCCTTGTCCTCAGTCCCAGCCTGCCTCTAATGACCTTGCCGTCAATGAGGTATAAAGCCATAAGAGGGTGAAGAAAAACATAAGGCCACGCACGGCTTTTAGATGCCACCAGTGGTGAAAAATCAGTGTCAGTCTCATAAAGTATTGGTTTAATCCTTTGTTGTTATGTTTTCTTGCTGTTTCAGCTTTTCTCCGCTGTAAAAAGTTGTGCAAAACTGACAAATAGAAATATTTATCCAAGTTATAGTGCAGTGATGCCCGCCATCTTAAGGTAGCCACACACGTGGAGGCCGGGCCGCGGGGAAGCAGCCCACAGGCCGGATCGCAGGGATTTCATCGAAGTGGCGCTGCACATCCTCGAGGGTTTCTCAGTCTCGGAGTTGGCTTCACGATGGCAGCATCCGTTGATGTGCACGCGTTAGTTTGTTAATCGCGGCAAGTAGCGCTAAAACTCGCGCAAAACAGCGCTTCAGAAGAAGTGTATGGTGCAAAGAGTGGTTACTAAAAAGAGGAAAATCTACATCTATACTCTGCAAATCACAAATACTGTGGTTGGCAGAGGGTGTTAATTCTGCGCATTCCAATCCCAAACAGATCGATGAAAGAAGGAATACATAAATGCATCGGTACGGCATCTTATTTCTCTAATCTTATCCCTCCTGTCATTGCGACCTAAATAGGTTGGCGGAAGAAGTATTTCGTTGCACTCTTAACTTAATGATTTTCGCATATTCTCCAGCAAATTCAAACGAAAACGACGTCGTCTGTCCGCCTAACAATCCCAGCCCAACCCACGTATCAGCTCTGTGGCACTTAAGTAAGGACTGTAACTAGCAGTCACGAATCGAGCGGCTCTTCTCTGTACTTTCTGTAATGTGTAAATCAATCCCTTGCGATATGGATCCCAAATTCCACAACAGTATTCCAAATGCGGACGCACTAGTGTTTTGTACGCTATTTCCTTTGTATGAGCATTACAACTTCTCAAAATACATCCTATGAATCGTAGTTTGGAATTAGCTTTGCCTACAACGGAAGTTATGTGCAAGCCCCATTTCATGTTGCTTTGTACTGTTACACCTAGATACTTCAGGGAATCCACAGTGTCAACAACTGAATTGTTAACTTTGTACTCCTGAGCAAGCGGGGTCTTTTTTTACTTATGTGCATTGCCTTGCACTTTTTACAGTTAAGTGTAAGCTGCCATTCACGGCACCATTCCGAAATAACATCCAGATCGCGCTGATTTTCTAAAGACTCGTATCCACTTGAGCACACTCAGGCGAATGAGCCACTCATTCATTTGAGCGCGCTCGTTTGAGCGTGCTCAAGGAAAAGGACATTTTGGTCGAACGAGCCTGGTTTCAGTGCTCAGAAAACGCTCAGCTATTGACGTGTCGTCATGCATAACTGCGGCCTTTATTATTATCCATACGATGTCAAAACAGAGAAGAAAATTACCAAGTTGATGGATTAGAGAAAGTCATCGGCAGCGAAGAAATTATCTTAATAATTTAATTCGCGAATTGACTTTAGAAGAAGACAATGAGCTATTTCAAAACTTTAGGAGATTGATTTCTAACATTTGCTGTCATTAGTTAGACCTCATATTAAAATGCACGATACGCCTATGCGTGATGCGATCCCACCAGAAGATAAAATTTATAATAACTTTAAGATTCCTAGCCTCAGGAAGTCCCTACTCAAGCCTGCAGTATATGTTCAAAGTATATAAACAAAGAATCATCCTTTTGTACGGGTAGTCTGTGATGGCACTATTGAGTCACTCCAAAATTATATGAAGGCTGGTACCTATTTTTAATTTGTGTTTACAAATATAGATTTAAAGGTTATTTTTATATTTTTTTAATTATGGCATTGGTTTCAAGTTTTTAATAAAAATTGGTGAAACAATAATATTTGCCTGGCACAGAATCAATACGATTTTAGGCACTTAGGATCTGAATTTCGTAACACCAAATTCAATCAAAATCCGTTAAGCTGTGAGAAATACTATTATAGAAGACTTACCACTTCCCGTTATAGAAGTTCTCTTCTGTTTTGATCGTTCTCGATTGAATGGCTTGTTATTTTTTTCTTTACATCATCAATACTAAAGTTTAATATCTTGATGATTTCACGCCATGCTCCTTATTTTTTAGTTCGATTATAATACTGGAGCTATCCCATAACACCCTCTTTGATTCATACGCATCAATTAGAGTTAAGCAAGTTTCATTGTCCCACGTGCTCGCGCTCATTGTAGAAACCGCCAAATACCGTCCACACTGAGCGCCGAACAAACACTGGCTCGCCTTTGAGCATTCCAAAATACCGACACCCGATCGGCTCGCCCCGAGCGCGCTCGCTGTCGTTTGTTGCGAGCGTGCTTAGGCGTCCACACTTGAGCCGCTCGCTTCACTGAGTGGCTCATTCGCCTGAGCGTGCTCAAGTGGATACGAGGCCTAAGCAATCGTCGGAGCACCTCACTTCCCTATAAATAAGCGCATCATCAGCAAAAAATTGCATCCTTCAAATAATGTTGTCACCGAGATCGTTTCTAAAAATTAAGAAAAGAAGTGATCCTATTACACTTCCTTGAGGAATGCCCGAAGTAACATCTAGTTTATTGTCTCACAAATCTTCTTTCGGAATTGAAGTATTTTCACAAAGATTTTCATAATTATTTGAGGATGGACGAAGAAACCTATTTAAATCTGTTATCGTTAGTCACTCCATTTATTACAAAGATACCGTTATGCTTGAAGCAATTTCGCAAGACTTACTGCTACGCTGTGGTTTTTCTCAAGAAGCTATGAAGATCTCAAGTCTTCAACAATAATTTCTCCTCAAGCCCTTGGCTACATAATACCAGGAACATGTGAGGCCATTTATAAAATTTGGTTGATAATTGAATACAGCGACCAGTCACCTAAATTCATAAAGCCAATCACCCTATCCGCCCTATTGTGACCTCTAAAAACAGCCCATCATCCAAGATCACAACCTAAAATTCATAAAGCCAATCACCCTATCCGCCCTATTGTGAACTCTAAAAACAGCCCATCATCCAAGATCACAACCTAAAATTCATAAAGCCAATCACCCTATCCGCCCTATTGTGAACTCTTAAAACAGCCCATCATCCAAGATCACAACCTAAAATTCATAAAGCCAATCACAATATCCGCCCTATTGTGAACTCTAAAAACAGCCCATCATCCAACATAAACTGTGACTGGTCGCTGTATTCAATTATCAACCAAATTTGATATCACAGTCACTGATTCCACAAGTCCACCATGAACAAAATATTGCCATTTATAAAGTTATTGGCAAAGATTATATGACGATTTCTCTTTGACAGACTGATATTATTTAATATAATTGATTTATTCCCATTCATAAATACATTAACAACATAAAATTAAGTTTAAATGACATAAAAACTAAATTAAAATCATGTTGTCATTAATATAGTTGATCATCTGATGTAAACTCAAATCACATTACATCATTTCCATTACAATTTGATAGAACAATTGCTACTGTGTCGTTGTTTTGAGGTAATTTATCAAAATCTACTGGTGGTTAATAATGATCTTGCGGGTGTTGCTTGAAAAGGTTGTGGGCTGAGACTATTTGATGAAATTCCTGGATAAAAAAAAATCCATAACTGCTGCCTGCAGAATAGTACAGGCCAGAAGTAGGTAACCGTTGCTCACTGTAACACATTCATAAACAGCCCATTTGTACTTGAAACAGGGTGTCATTAATTATTTTTTCTGCTATTAGCATTTGATTGGTCGAAAGGTCAAGTAATTTTATGGCAACGGTTTTGCTAACGTCAAAGTGATCTCCTTGCAGCCGGTTTTTTTAATGTTCTTCAGCACATCACTTCGCAAAGATTCATTTCCTGATGGTTTAATGTTGCTGTTTTTTTTTTACTATTGATTCTTTTTTTTTGCATTTGTTTCATTCTCCTTCAATATTTATGCCAGCTTAGCATAGGCAGCTTCTCGTTTGTTTCTGTCGTGTTATTCCTGGTACTTCAATTCCTATAGACAGGGCTCACTATCATACATTTTATAAACACGGAACATCACGAAACGGAACATTAGAAACAAAACAGAGAAACAAAATCGCAACACACGCAGGCACTCACAAGAAATCCTCGAAGGCCGACTGACCGCAGGATACACACGCTGAGGTTCTCACCCTCCCTCCCGGCCTTCGAGGAAATAAGAATTGTTTTTCGGTGGGGATTTGGCCGCACTGGGGTGCGGCCACAGCCTCAAGGAGATGCCCACACACGTGGCGGGATCCCAAAAGGCCGTGACCATTCCGTCCAAATCCCGTGGGTTTCCCGTACGTGTGTGGCGGCCTTTATATCAAGACGATCTGTCAGAGATAATTGATTGCTTCCATTGTAAACAAATACACCATTTCCGTGTGGATGCTGCAGAACAAAAATTTCGCAAATTTTTTTCTCTTGGTCCAGGCCATATTTAAGCTAAACCACAAACTCTATGACAAAACAAAAGTATTTAGGTTGAGTCCTGAACCGATAATTTTGAGAATTTTTGCAGTGTTGATAGCATATTGCAATCGTGCAACCTCTCTTATTTCGGCATTTTTAATTTCTGGATAGTTTTGCATAAAGTTAGGAGGACATATTGACGAAGCAAGTAAATCAAATTTCAACAGGTTACTACCAATTTTACGCCGGTTCCGAAAGTTGTGCAGTCCTCACAATAACTGTCAGGGGGATCATCCATAAACCTCGTGGCTCAGTTGGGGGGGGGGGGGGAGTGTAGAAAGCTACATGGGAGGCGGAGGGGGGGGGGGTGTTCCAAGCCATGCCCTGTAGCTTTTCTTTCATGTTATTTGTCACAGTTAAAATAAAGTACAGAAGACACAACAGCATGTAAATATTTATTTAAGTCATTTAATTACCTCGGTGGCTCAGTGGTCAAGGCGCTAGCTTTCAAAACATTCGCTGCTCCAGTCCCGGGTTTGAATCCCAGCAGGCGCAGGAATTTTGAGAGTTGTGTTTGATCATATGAGCTATGCCAGGACGCTCCATGGTTCGGATTCCACGTTAAACTGTAGGTCCCAGAGGAAAGGAACTGGCCGTCCTACCTCTGACACAATGGCTTAGTATGCCTCCATAGGGAGGATCCAACCAACCTTCACGTTAAACTGTAGGTCCCAGAGGAAAGGAACTGTCCGTCCTACCTCTCACAATGGCTTAGTGTGCCTCCATAGGGAGGATCCAACCAACCTTCACGTTAAACTGTAGGTCCCAGAGGAAAGGAACTGGAAGTCCTACCTCTGACACAATGGCTTAGTATGCCTCCATAGGGAGGATCCAACCAACCTTCACGTTAAACTGTAGGTCCCAGAGGAAAGGAACTGGCCGTCCTACCTCTGACACAATGGCTTAGTGTGCCTCCATAGGGAGGATCCAACCAACCTTCACGTTAAACTGTAGGTCCCAGAGGAAAGGAACTGGCCGTCCTACCTCTGACACAATGGCTTAGTGTGCCTCCATAGGGAGGATCCAACCAACCTTCACGTTAAACTGTAGGTCCCAGAGGAAAGGAACTGGCCGTCCTACCTCTGACACAATGGCTTAGTATGCCTCCATAGGGAGTATCCAACCAACCTTCACGTTAAACTGTAGGTCCCAGAGGAAAGGAACTGGCCGTCCTACCTCTGACACAATGGCTTAGTATGCCTCCATAGGGAGGATCCAACCAACCTTCACGTTAAACTGTAGGTCCCAGAGGAAAGGAACTGGCCGTCCTACCTCTGACACAATGGCTTAGTATGCCTCCGCAGGGAGGATCCAACCAACCTTCACGTTAAACTGTAGGTCCCAGAGGAAAGGAACTGGCCGTCCTACCTCTGACACAATGGCTTAGTATGCCTCCGCAGGGAGGATCCAACCCACCTTCACGTTAAACTGTAGGTCCCAGAGGAAAGGAACTGGCCGTCCTACCTCTGACACAATGGCTTAGTATGCCTCCATAGGGAGGATCCAACCAACCTTCACGTTAAACTGTAGGTCCCAGAGGAAAGGAACTGGCTGTCCTACCTCTGACACAATGGCTTAGTATGCCTCCACAGGGAGGATCCAACCAACCTTCACGTTAAACTGTAGGTCCCAGAGGAAAGGAACTGGCTGTCCTACCTCTCTCTGACACAATGGCTTAGTATGCCTCCACAGGGAGGATCCAACCAACCTTCACGTTAAACTGTAGGTCCCAGAGGAAAGGAACTGGCTGTCCTACCTCTGACACAATGGCTTAGTATGCCTCCACAGGGAGGATCCAACCAACCTTTACGTTAAACTGTAGGTCCCAGAGGAAAGGAACTGGCTGTCCTACCTCTGACACAATGGCTTAGTATGCCTCCACAGGGAGGATCCAACCAACCTTCACGTTAAACTGTAGGTCCCAGAGGAAAGGAACTGGCTGTCCTACCTCTGACACAATGGCTTAGTATGCCTCCACAGGGAGGATCCAACCAACCTTTACGTTAAACTGTAGGTCCCAGAGGAAAGGAACTGGCTGTCCTACCTCTCTCTGACACAATGGCTTAGTATGCCTCCACAGGGAGGATCCAACCAACCTTCACGTTAAACTGTAGGTCCCAGAGGAAAGGAACTGGCTGTCCTACCTCTCTCTGACACAATGGTTTAGTATGCCTCCACAGGGAGGATCCAACCAACCTTCACGTTAAACTGTAGGTCCCAGAGGAAAGGAACTGGCTGTCCTACCTCTGACACAATGGCTTAGTATGCCTCCACAGGGAGGATCCAACCAACCTTTACGTTAAACTGTAGGTCCCAGAGGAAAGGAACTGGCCGTCCTACCTCTCTCTGACACAATGGCTTAGTATGCCTCCACAGGGAGGATCCAACCAACCTTCACGTTAAACTGTAGGTCCCAGAGGAAAGGAACTGGCCGTCCTACCTCTGACACAATGGCTTAGTATGCCTCCATAGGGAGGATCCAACCAACCTTCACATTAAACTGTAGGTCCCAGAGGAAAGGAACTGGCCGTCCTACCTCTGACACAATGGCTTAGTATGCCTCCATAGGGAGGATCCAACCAACCTTCAGGTTAAACTGTAGGTCCCAGAGGAAAGGAACTGGCCGTCCTACCTCTGACACAATGGCTTAGTATGCCTCCATAGGGAGGATCCAACCAACCTTCGGGTTGTAGACTAAGTTAAGTTTTTCTTTTTAATTACCTCCATATGTAATTTACTAAGGTCTGACAGAAGAAAACAGTACAAAATGTCTTTTGGAATCAATAGGGAAAAAGCAACATGCCAAGTAAAAGGGGAGGGGAGGGGGGTTGAGAAAAAAGCGACATTAGTCTATGTGGGGGGAGGGGTTTCACAGGAGACTGAAATTGATTTATGGACATTCTCCAGAGATAATAGTATAACGTTGGTGTTTGAAAAATAGTGGTTGTTGTTTTACACTGTTGGTTTATAATTTTTTGTGATATATTTTGCTTTGTGATCAGAAACAGAAGGGTTTAAAACTATTGTATGCAGTGCAGCTATTTATTTGGCCCAAAACAAATTGTTCCTTTCAAGGATAAACTCGTAGTGTCATCTTTTAGGTCCAGATAGTATGTGCTAAATGGTTGTTCTAAAATTAAAGTGTCTACCACACCAAACACAGTAGTGTCGTTGTTGAACAGGTTGTTGGGGTCAAGTTTACATCACGATACAGTGGATGTATTATTGCTCGTTCAGTTCATACTGAATGGGTATCAGGGCGGGATTAAGACAGCTTGGGGCCCGTAGCAAATGTGAAGAAGAGGCCCCGTGATTTTTGCCGTTCGGGGGGGAAAATTGTAGAGCTAAAAAAAAAAAGGTTGCCCATTTAGCCTCGGTGCGGGGGCCCCCCTAGCACGTGCGAGGCCCGTAGCATTTGCTACCTCCTGCTACATGGTTAATACAGTACTGATGGGTATTCTGATATTAACTGTGGTCAATTATGGTACGTGAACTAAGGATCCTGATGTAAACATTGTTGTTATTACCCAAATAGTGGTTCATGATAAATGTTTGGTTGTATATGCATAGTCTTGATTTTTTTAAGGGCAATATTAGCACATATTGTGGTTAGTTTGGAATGTAACATGAATCAGAATGTTTCTTATTACTGCATAAGGCACGAGGAAATTTACTTCCTATTAGTAATTAATGAGATACATTCATGAGCACCATGTTAATGTCAACATGTATCGTGATGTAAACTACTCCCGATTGGTGAGCAAACACCCAAACCTTGTTACTCATTTCATTACATTTGCACATAAAAGTAGTTTTACATGGATCTCTATCCTGAACCATTCCAATGAAGTAACTAACGTTATGTGGTGAACATGTGTTGTGTGAAAGTTTCACCACTACAACCACTTATCGGCTCACGGTAGAAATACTTCCGGATGAAGATTTTTGTATGACGCCACTATGTTGCTGAATGTGACGTAGCAGCATTTCTCTCGATTACTTTGTAAATCGACCAGCCTACTACATCATCATCATCAGCAGGTTGATGCGCAGTGGCAGCCTTCAACGCCTCCCTCTGTTCCGCCATTCTCTTAGTTTCTATATGTCTCCCATTTATGATAATATCGTCCACCATTTTTCATCCTTCGCTGACCTCTTCTCTTCTCTCCGTTTACAGTCCCCTCCAGAGGAGTTTTAAGCAGGCATTCGTTCCTCAGCACATGCCCAATCCAATTCTTTTTTTTGTTTGTTCCTTATTGTTTTTATGAGTGACCGTTTCTCTCCTATTCATTCCAGCACTTCCTCATTCCTTACTTTTTCCTTCCAACTCATTTTCTCCATCCTCCTCCATACCCACATTTCAAAAGCTTCCAACCTCTTTAGATCTTCTTTGTGTAGCGTCCATGTTTCTGCTCCATACAGTCCTACGCTCCATACAATACATTTAGCTAATCTTTTCCTCAGGGTTTTGTCCAGCCACCGCATAATAAATTTTTCTCTCTATTGAAGCTTCCTTTGCCATTGCTATCCTAGTTTTCACCTACTTCCTGCAACTCATATCACCACTCATAATACTCCCGAGATATTTTTTTTTATTATTATTATTATTACTCCGTGATTCACTAAAAGTGTGTGGCGGAGGGTGCATTGCACCTATCGAAAGGGGTTATGGTTTGGAAGGGTTATAAGGGAAATGGCAGGAGGCGCCCATGGGCTATTGTGAGGAACCATCCCCGCATTCGCGTGGAGTGATCTGGGAAAACCCAGATCAGGATGGCTGGAGTGCTTTATCGAAAGCTACTCCTGTCGGATTTTAAGTTTACTCGCCCGGTAAATACTTTCTATTCCATTCCCTAATCGCTCGTGGGAAAAATGAGTACAGAAATGAATCGGTTCTGGCCCTGATTTCTCTTATCTTATTTTCACGGTCATTTCGAGATATGAATGTTGCTGGTAGCAATATTTGCTGACTGTCATTCCGAAATACATCTGTCGTGAATTTTTCAATTAGCTTTCGTCAAGAGCAACGCCTTCGGTGTTCCAGGTCTTCCCAACCTAACTCCTTCAACATCGCACTTACGCTTTCCCTCCAACTATATATACCTGTCAAGAATCGGGCGGCTCTTCTTTGGACCTTCTCTAAAGCCTCTGTTAACCCCTTTTGATGGGGACCCCATACAGAACAACAATACTCTAAGTGAGGACGTACTAGTGACTTGTATACAATCGATTTAACTTCCTGAGTGCAGTGATTTAAATTACGACCTAGAAATCGGAGCATACGATTTGCTTCTCCCATTACATTCTCGATATGCTCATTCCACGACAAATTATTACGAATTGTTACCCCTAGGTATTTAGCGGAATCTACCGTTCTAAGGACAGTGCCATTAATCGTATATTCATAGTTAAATGGTGTCACCTTTTTACTTACACGCATGACTTGGCACTTTTTAGCGTTTAACTCCAACTGCCAATCTTTACACCACGCAATTATTTTCATAATATCGTCTTGTAACAAAGCGCAGTCGTCCTGGGTTTTGATTTCGCGATAAATTATTGCATCATCGGCAAATAATCCTTTCATCCCCCTTATTATGTCGCATAGATCATTGATGTATATGAGAAACAACAGTGGCCCTAACACGCTTCCCTGGGAACTCCAGACCCCACTTCAGTAAGTGATGTACGCTCACCGTCGAGAACTACACACTGTTTTCTGTCCTTCAGGAACTCTGCAACCCAGTCGCATATTTGTCTAGATATGCCGTAACCGCGAAGTTTCCTAAGTAACCTAGTGTGAGGCACAGTGTCGAAAACTTTTTTAAAGTCTAATAGAACCAAATCAACCTGGGATTGCTCATCTATAATTCGGCACAATTCGTGAATTAGAAGTGCAAGTTGTGTTTCGCAGCATCGGCCTTTTCTGAATCCATGTTGATTTGGATTTAAAAGTTCACCTTCATCCAAGAACCGCATGACATTTGAATAGATGATATGTTCTAAAATCCTGCAAAATATTGAAGTTAACGAGATCGGCCTATAATTCTGAGGATCATTAACATTCCCATTTTTAAACACTGGAGTTACGATAGCGGTCTTCCATTCGGCTGGTATTTTTCCTTGATCCAGAGAGACGGTATACAATTTCATCAAATACGGTGCAATTTCCTTTGCGTATCTTGAGTAGAATCTTGTAGGAATACCGTCTGGTCCGGGAGCCTTATTGGTTTTTACATTCATAAGCAGTTTAGTTATTCCCTCGACATCAAGAGCAAGATCATTCATAATTTTGTCGGTACGATTATTAAATATCGGTATCTCCTCTGAGTTTTCTATCGTGAAAGCCTTTTTAAATATATCATTCAAAATTTCTGCTTTCTCCACTTGTTCAATTATTTATCCTTGCAGCGTTATCATCATTTCTTTCTTACTCTTTCCCACCATCATACATTTAGTTTTATTCCTATCGATTGTCATTCTGAATTCCTTACACTCTTTGTCTAACGTCTCTAGCATTCTTCCGAGTATCTTGACACTTTCTGCCAGCAAAACCATGTCATCAGCAAACCTTATGCAGCTAATCCTACGTCCACCCATGCATACACCTCCTTTACTTCTTAAACTTCTTTTAATAATTTCCTCGAAATATATGTTAAATAATATGGGTGACAAACAACATCCCTGTCTTACACCTCTTCCAATCTTTCCCTCTTCCGTAAGATCATTCCCCACTCTCACTCCTCGTTTGATGTATAATTTACTTATTAGCCTTCTTTCCTTCCAATCAGTACCTTTCTTTTTAGAATCGTCATTAACTTCACCCATTGTACTTTGTCAAAAGCCTTTTCCAGATCTATGAAAACCATGTAACAATTTCTTTCAATGTATCTTTCCCCTATTGTTCTTCAGCAATTGACATGGACAGTCTGCTAGATATTCGTCTATTTAATACTCTTAGTAATGTCTTAGCAGCATGGCATAAGGGACTAATGGACCTACTACAAATGAAAGGAAATCTTCGCACACTATTTTGAGAATTTGCTGTTCACTTTGTAACTCGAATCGTTTAGAGTACGAAACGTCTGTTGACTAAATAGAAATGAGAGTTAATTTCTGAAAATAGACGGTCATGTTATTCCCAGAAATGATGCTGTTAGAAAATAATTCAATGTGAACATCACAATATAGAATTATGCTGATGGGTTTAATTCCAGAAAGTAATACCAAGAACGTTGAAAATTGATATTCATTCTATGGAGAAACTGGAAGTTTTTACCAGACGTAATGTGAAAATTAATTAATGTAAAATCTAGAATCAAATTTTGAAATTTGTAATGACATAAGGTATTGCAATATAGAATTACACAGATGGACTATATTCTAGATATCGATATCGTACGGTACATCTCAAAACTGCCATATTTAGGTTCAGACAGTCAGTAAGATTTTTAGCTAACAAAACTTGGATATTTAATTCCTCCCCGCCCGAAAAACCCTGTTTTCCATGCAGTTCCAAAGTGACATTTGTTGCTTCATGGAGACAATACATCACACATGGAAACAAAATGATGTCAAATCTACCAGTTGATGTTTGTGTTTACTACGTTCTAGTAGGCGAGGTGGTAAGTATTTGTAGCAGTATCATGATCTGGAGTTTACCCAAGGTTTCCATATTTATTTTACATTGAATTGGTGAACACTATATAAATAACATCATATGTATCATGTTTTTACATGTGTATGCGTATTCTCATCTTGTCACAGCAATGTATTATATATTCAAGTAATGTCGCTTATATGTATAGTGTTCACCAATTCAGTATAAAATAAATATGGAAATCTTCACACAATATACTATATCACATAATGTTAGTTACTTCACTGGTTCAGGATTGAGACCCATGTAAAACTACTTTTACCGAGCGTGGTGGGTGAACGGTTAACGTTCTGACCTCGCTTTCGGGAGGACGTGGGTTCCAATCCCTGTCCGGGCATCCAGATTTCAGTTTTCCATGGTTTCCCCAAATCACTCCAGGCGAATGCCGGGATGCTTCCTTCCAATAGACCATGGCCGAATTCCTTCCCATTCCTTGCCCCAATCCCATTCCGCCTCTAATGACCACGCTGTCAATGAGGCGTAAAGCCCAAGCAAAAAAAAAAAAAACTTCTTACTTACACCGTGTCAACAAGGATTTCGGAAGAAGAGTTTGTGTGAAACACAATTGGCCCCATTTTCCCGTGACGTAATGAAAGTTATCGATGCAGGTTCGCAAGTTGATGCAGTTTTCTTGGATTTTCAGAAAGCTTTTGATTCTGAACTACACAACCGACTTATAGCGAAGATTCGAGCTTACGGTATTTCGGCTCAGATTTACGAGTGGATACGTGATTTTCTAACTGGTCGGTCACAGTATGTCGTTGTTGACGGGGAAGCCTCTTCTAAGATAAATGTTACTTTGGGCGTTCCTCAAGGAAGTGTAATAGGACCACTTCTTTTCTTAATATTTATAAATGATCTAGATGACAATGTCAAATGCTGGTTGCAATTGTTTGCTGACAATGCGGTTAGCTATAGGGAAATAAGGTGCTCCGACGATTGCTTAGAAAATCAGCGCGATTTGGATGCTATTTTCGATTGGTGGCGTAAATGGCATTTTACACTAAATTGCAAAAAGTGCAAGGCAATGCTGATAAGTAACAAGAAGAATAAGTTTGTTCACGAGTACAAAATAAACAATTCAGCTGTTGACACGGTTGATTCCGTGAAGTATCTGGGGCTGATAGTACAAAGCAACATGAAATGGGACATGCACTTAACTTCCAACGTAGGCAAGGCTAATTCTAAATTACGATTCATAGGTCGTATTTTGAGGAATTGTAATGCTCATACAAAGGAGATAGCGTATAAAACACTAGTGCGTCCACATCTGGATTACTGTTGTGGGGTCTGGGATCTTTATCACAAGGTTCTGATTGACTCAGTTGAGAGGGTACAGAGGAGAGCCGCTCGATTCGTGATTGGTTGCTACAGCCCTTATGAAAGCATCACAGAATTGATACACATATTGGGCTGGGATAGTTTGGAAGACAGACGACATAGCTTTCTTTCGAATTTATTGGAGAATATGCGAAAAAAATTAAATTTCGAGTGCAATGAAATGCTTCTTCCGCCAACCTATTTAGGTCGCAATGACCGGAGGGATAAGATTATAAAAATAAGATCCCGAACTGATGCTTTTATGTATTCCTTCTTTCCCCGGGATTGGAATGCGTGGGTTTAGGATTGGTGCTTAGCACCCTCTGCCACCCACAATGTTTGTGATTTGCAGAGTATGGATGTAGATGTATATGTGTGCAAAAGTAATTAACTTGGGTGGCTGGTACACAAAAATAAATTGTCATTTTGGTCTGAAAATTGTTACACACGTTCGTTCGATGATATTATTTAATTTAATTAAATTGCAATGGAGCACAGGCTCCGGTGCCAATTTCCCTAAATATCCATCTTCCCCTTTTCCTGCATCCACCTACATTTGCCCTCTAGAAATTAAAATTTTTTGAATGTTTTTGGTATATTATTCATCATTTCTTTTGGTAACTTATTCCAATCCCTGATACTCTTAGCTAAAAAAAAGAATCTTCCCACACCCTTGTGCCTGAAATCGAGTGCCAGCTTGTGGTCATGGTCATCTTTTTCCTTCCATGCACTACTTTTCATACCTATTGCAATATCTTTCCATGCCTTATCGCCAGTATACGCCCTGTACACTCCCATGACCCTCCTCATCCTCCTCCTGTCTTGCAATGAATCCCATTCCAGCTCTTTTATCATATCCGTCACTGATTGCGTTCTGCGATAATTTCCAGAAACAAATCTAGCAGCCCTCCTTTGCACCCTCGCCAACTCCTGTATTTGATACTCAAAATACTACACTACCACAGTCAAGCAATGTAACCCAATTCCTTTACTTCCCTCGTACATCCCTTCATCACTCTCACCAACAAGTGCAGAATTTTGAAACCATTTGCTACCACCTGTCCAATGTGTCCTGCCACATATATCTCTTATGTGGTTGCATATCAATCTTTCCATTAATTTACCTACCACTGATGCCAAACTGATTGGCCTATAATTTTCTACTCTATTTCTCACTCCTCCTTTATATTTTATGTATGTTGCTCTTAGAGCTATAAAACACACACACACACACACACACACACACACATATATATATATATATATATAATAACAATGAGCAGGAAAAAGCTTTAAGGCAATAAAATTAAGGAATGATAGGGAAATATGACCCAGCACTTACCACAGATGAAGGCAGCTGGGACGACGAACAAAAAACAAACACAAGAGAAGTGCAATATTTCGGCCTACAGCAGCCTTAATCGTGCAGAAGGTGAAGCCCCAGGCGCCGTCACATGTGTACACATAGACGGCCGACTGGTGAATGGCGTCTCAGAAAAAAAAAAATAAAAATAAAATATATATATATATATGAATGGTATAGATAATAAGTGCTGGGTCTAGTGGGCAGAAATTATTGGAGATTGAGGCCAGGAGGATGTCTGGTGTCAAGGATATTCTGGTAGGACAGTTCCCATCTACGAAGTTCAGGGGGGGTCGTATTGTTAGGGAAAACTCTGATTGCTCTAACTGAAAAACAGAGGTTCAAATTATTGATTTTGTGGGAACTGGCATGTTTTGCAACTGGATATACCTCACAAACATCTCTCCAAAAGTGCCATAGCATTAAGCGACTAGTGACTGGAAGAAGGCATATAACAACATATAACGATTAAGCAAATGTTACTTCAATTGTATTATTTATGATTATGTCTCTATTACACCTGTCAAGAGAGTATATAATGCACACATTCCATACAGAAAATAAACTGCCGTAATGTTACACACTGAGCATAGTGGACGTCATCATATGTGATTTCTGGCGATACTAATATTACGTGCAACAAAATGCGTCAATGACCACTCACGACAAAAATCAAACCAACTTAAGTTTATAATGAAAACATAAATGCTAGACCATTTAGCTACAACAGGCAGCCTCTATGGCCATTCTCGTCCAGGTTGGATTTCGACCTATCTTCAGGCGCCACTAATAATTCTGCTCGAAAATCAAGGTAACTTAAAATTCTTGTAAATCTTGCTTTAACAACAAGAACCAAATGCCATTTTAGTACAGGTTAAATTTCAGTGATAACTTTATGTCAAACAAGGATATTGCCATTCTTTCAACATAAACACAACCTGTGTTAGTATTGCCACAACCTACTTCAATAAATGCCGTAGAATGTTAATATCTCAAACATGCGGGTATGTTTCTTGGCAGTGGAATATCTATTATCATTGTATATTGCATATGTATACGTGAATAAGGCATCTATAATTTGCTTATGGTTCAAAGTTGTGGCAGTTTATTTTTGTGTAGTTTGGTCCGTATTTATATTTTTGATGCCTGTGATAGTAACATATTCTCAAATAATATTGTTCAATTTTTTTTTTATTTTTTTTTTTAAACTGCTTTACGTCTCTCAACATCGAGGTCTTTAGAGACGGGAAAGGATGGGGGCAAAGAATGGGAAGGAATTCGGCCATGGCCTTTTGAAGGAAGCATCCCGGCATTTGCCTGGAGTGATTTGGGAAACCATGGAAAACCCAAATCTGGATGCCCGGACGGGGATTTGAACTGCCGTCCTCCCGAATGCGAGGCCAGAACGCTAACTGTTACACCGCCATGCTCGGTAATATTGTTCAAGGAACGTTTGCATGATCTTTATTCGTCCCTATAGGGCTTCTCCCAGTTTCGTGTATACCATTATGGCAAGCAAAGTGTGTAAGGTATGTACATATTTACGGCTCTAAGGGAAACATATACTAAACAATATAATCTAATGAACATGTGTGACAATTTTCAGACAAAAACGGCAATTATTTTTGCGTCCCAGTGATTATGCTAGAGCCTATATGGGCACAAAAGACCTCGCTGTTAGGGCACCCTAAAGCCTGGTTAACAATAGTTTGAATATCCTGTATACCGGGTGTTTAAAAAATGACCAGTATATTTGAAAAATCAATAAAAACTAAACAGGCAGCAATAGAAATACACCGTTTGTTGCAATATGCTTGGGACAACAGTAAATTTTCAGGCAGACAAACTTTCGAAATTAGTTACACTTTTCAACAACAGATGGTGCTGCAGTCTGTAAAAATATAAAGTACGATATTTTCCACCATTTTTTCACAGCAAACTTGCAATCTGTGAACAGCACACGCTTACAGCAGAAAGACGACTTACAGAATGGCGAACTCACAGACTGCGTTTACTTCTATATCTTTCAAATCGCCTCAGTCACCATCCGTTGTTGAAAATTGTAACTAATTTAGAAAGTTTGTCTGCCTGAAAATTTACTGTTGTCCCAAGCATATTGCAACAAACGGTGAATTTCTATCGCTGCCCGTTCAGTTTTTATTGATTTTTCAAATATACCGGTCATTTTTGAAACACCCGGTATAAGCATTGTGTAATTTACATTAACTGAAAGTCAAGATTTATTGCCAAACGTGGTGGGTGAGCATTCGGGAGGATGACAGTTTGAAGCTCCGTCCGGGCATCCAGATTTGGGTTTTCCACGGTTCCCCCAAATCACTCCAGGTGAATACCGGGATGCTTCCTTCAAAAGGCCACAGACAAATTCCTTCCCGTTCCTTTCCCCCAGTCCTTTCTCACCTGTAATGATGTTGATGAGACATAAAGCCATAATCAAAGAAAAAAGAGAAAGCGTTGGTTTTTAGCTGCGATTATTTTGTGATAATAATAGCTTATGGTTTAGTTTCTGTTCACTTGAGGTTTAATTGATATGTGAACCCAATTTTGAATTATGTCAGCAATAATAACTTTGTAACAAACTAAAATGCTCTCTGGCATCCACCTCCATAAAAATGTCACTTTCACGGGACATGTTGAGGGAATCACTCTCTGCTTTCATTTTAAACAGCATACAAACACACTGACGTATTATTATTTCTGCGGTGCCTCGGCAACAGCCGAAGACAATAACCGAACGTGGGCGATGACTTCATAAACTCTGTAGCTCGCTGTTGCTTCAATATATTGATAGCCTCAGTGACAGTTATCGAAGGTCTTGGTGGTGCCGTGCACCTAAGCCCCCAAGTGGATCTCAGGAGCCCCCCCCCCCACCCAAAAGCTCGGGGAGTCCCTGCCAGCAAACCTCACAAGAACTGGTAGAGCTAAAAAAAAGTCGCCCATCTGGTCTGAGGACCCAAAATTTCTGTGTGGATGCTGCAGAACGAAAATTGCGCAAAATTTTTTCTCTTGGTCCAGGCCATATTTCAACTAAACCACAAACTCTATGACAAAACAAAAGTATTTAAGTTGGAATGGTTGTGTCGTAAACCGATAATTTTTGCAGTGTTGATAGCATATTGCAATCTTGCAACCTCTCATATTTCGGCATTTTTAATTTCTGGATACTTTTCCAAAAAAAAAAAAACGAGTGCAAAAAGTGAAGAGGACATATTGACGAAGGTAGTAAATCAAATTTCAACAGGTTACTACCAATTTTACGTGGGTTCCGAAAGTTGTGCAGTCCCCACTATAACGGTCAGGGGGATCATCCATAAACCTTGTTGCTCAATTGGGGGGGAGGGGAGGGTGTTGTAGAAAACTACATTGGAGGCGTAGGGTTGGGGGTGTTCTACATCTACATCCATACTCTGCAAATCACAAACATTGTGGGTGGCAGAGGGTGCTAAGCACCAATCCTAAACCCGCTTATTCCAATCCCGAATAGTGCGAGGAAAGAAGGAATACATATAAGTATCAGTACGGCATCTTATTTCTCTAATCTTATCCCTCCGGTCATTGCGACCTAAATAGGTTGGCGGAAGAAGTATTTCATTTCACTCGAAATTTATTTTTTTTCGCACATTCTCCAATAAATTCGAATGCAAGCTACGTCGTCTGTCTACCAAACTACCCCAGCCCAATCTATGTATCAATTCTGTGACGCTTTCATAAGGGCTGTAGCAACCAGTCACGAATCGATCGGTTCTCCTCTGCACCCTCTCCACTGAGTCAATCAGACCCTTGCGATAAAGACCCAAACCCCACAACAGTAATCCAGATGCGGACGCACTAGTGTTTATACGCTATCTCCTTTGTATGAGCATTACAATTCCTCAAAATACGACCTATGAATCGTAATTTAGAATTAGCCTTGCCTACGACGGAAGTTATGTGCATGTCCCATTTCATGATTTCATGTTGCTTTGTACTATCACCCCCAGATACTTCACGGAATCAACCGTGTCAACAGGTGAATTGTTTATTTTGTACTCGTGAATAAACTGATTCTTCTTGTTACTTATCCGCATTGCCTTGCACTTTTTGCAATTAAGTGTAAGCTGCCATTTACAGCACCAATTGAAAATAGCATCCAAATCGCGCTGAATTTCTAAGCAATCATCGGAGCACCTTATTTCCCTATAGATAACCGCATCGTCGGCAAACAATCACAACCAGCATTTGACGTTGTCACCTAGATTGTTTATAAATATTAAGAAAAGAAGTGGACCTATTACACTTCCTTGATGAACGCCCAAAGTAACGTTTATCTTCGAAGAGGCTTCCCCGTCAACAACGACATACTGTGATCGACCAGTTAGAAAATCACGTATCCACTCGCAAATCTGAGCCAAAATACCGTAAGCTCGTATCTTCGCTAGAAGTCGGTTGTGTGGCACAGAATCAAAAACTTTCTGAAAATTCAAGAAAACTGCACCAACTTGCGAACCTGCATCGATAACTTTCATTATGTCATGGGAAATTAGGGCCAATTGTGTTTCACACGATCTCTTCTTCCGAAATCCGTGTTGACACGGTGTAAGTAACTCGTTCTCATCTAGAAACTTCATAATGTTCGAGCATATGACATGCTCCAGAATTCTGCTGCAGACAGATGTTAGAGATATTAATCGATAATTCCTAGGATCACTCTGATCTCCTTTCTTAAAAACGGGAATTACCTGGGCTATTTTCCATCTAGAAGGTACTTTTTTCTCTTCTAAAGATTTATGGTGTTCCCTGTAGTTTTTTTTTCATGTTATTTGTCACAGTTAAAATAAGGTACAGAAGACACAACAGCATGTAAATATTTATTTAAGTCATTTAATTATCGCCATATGAAATTTCCTATAGTCTGACAGAAGAAAACAGTACAAAATGTCTTTTGGAATCAATAGGGAAAAAGCAACAAGCCATCTAAGGGGTGGGGGGGGGGGGGGGGTTGAGGAAAAAGCGACATTAGGCTATGTGGGGGGAGGAGTTTCACAGGAGACCGAAATGGAACTACGTGATTTATGGACATTCCCCAGAGATAATAGTATAACGTTGGTGTTTGAAAAATAGTGGTTATTGTTTTACACTGTTGGTTTATAAGTTTTTGTGATATATTTTGCTTTGTGATCAGAAACAGAAGGGTTTAAAACTATTGTATGCAGTGCAGCAATTTATTTGTCCCAAAACAAACTGTTCCATACAAGGATAAACTCGTAGTGTCATCTTTTAGGTCCAGATAATATGTGCTAAATGGTTGTTCTAAAATTAAAGTGTCTACCGCAGCAAGCACAGTAGTGTCGTTGGTGATAACAGGTTGTTGGGGTCAAGTTTACATGACGATACAGTGGATGTATTATTGCTCGTTCAGTTCATACTGAATGGGTACCAGGGCGGGATTAAGACAGCGTGGGGCCCGTAGGAAATGTGAAGAAGAGGCCCCTTGATTTTTGCCGTTCGGGGAGAAAATTGTAGAGCTAAAAAAAAAAAAAGGTCGCCCATTTAGCCTCGGTGCGGGGTCCCCCTAGCACGTGCGAGGCCCATAGCATTTGCTACCTCCTGCTACGTAGTTAATCCGGTACTGATGGGTATTCTGATATTAACTGTGGTCATTTATGGTACGTGAACTAAGGATGCTGATGTAAACATTTTTGTTATTACCCAAATAGTGGGTTCATGATAAATGTTTGGGTGTATATGCATAGTCTTGATTTTTTAAGGGCAATATTAGCACATATTGTGGTTAGTTTGGAATGTAACATGAACCAGAATGTTTCTTGTTACTGCATAAGGCACGAGGAAATTTACTTCCTATTAGTAATTAATGAGATACATTCATGAGCACTATGTTAATGTTAACATGTATCGTGATGTAAATTACTCCCGATTGGTGAGCAAACACCCAAACCTTGTTACTCATTTCATTACATTTGCACATAAAGTAGTTTTACATGGATCTCTATCCTGAACCATTCCAATGAAGTAACTAACGTTATGTTGTAAACACGTGTTGTGTGAAAGTTTCACCACTACAGCCACTTATCTCCTCACGGTGGAAACACTTCCAGATGAAGATTTTTGTATGACGCCACTATGTTGCTGAATGTGACGTAGCAGCATTTCTCTCGATTACTTTGTAAATCGACCAGCCTACTACATCATCATCATCAGCAGGTTGATGCGCAGTGGCAGCCTTCAACGCCTCCCTCTGTTCCGCCATTCTCTTAGTTTCTATATATCTCCGTTTATCATTATATCATCCATCATTTTCATCCTCCGCTGACCTCTTCTCTTCTCTCAGTTTACAGTCCCCTCCAGAGGAGTTTTAAGCAGGCATTTGTTCCTCAGCACATGCAGAATCCGGTTCTTTTTTCTGATCCTTATTGTTTTTATGAGTGAATGTTTCTCTCCTATTCATTCCAGCACTTCCTCATTCCTTACTTTGTCCTTCCAACTCATTTTCTCCATCCTCCTCCATACCCACATTTCAAAAGCTTCCAACCTTTCTAGATCTTCTTTGCGTAGCGTCCATGTTTCTGCTCCATACAGTCCTACGCTCCAAACAAAACATTTAGCTAGATTTTTCCTCAGACTTTTGTCCAGCCTCCGCATAATAAATTTTTCGTTCTATTGAAAGCTTCCTTTGCCATTGCCATTCTAGTTTTCACCTACTTCCTGCAACTCATATCACCACTCACAATACTCCCGAGATATTTGAAGGACTCCACTTGTTCAATTATTTCTCCTTCCTCCGTTATCACCATTTCTTTCTTACTCTTTCCCACCATCATACATTTAGTTTTATTCATATCGATTCTCATTCCGAATTCCTCACACCTTTTGTCTAAAGTCTCTAACATTTTTTTGAGTATCTTGACACATTCCACCAGCAAAACCATGTAATCAGCAAACCTTATGCAGCTAATCCTACATCCACCCATGCATACGCCTCCTTTACCTCTTAAACTTCTTTTTATAATTTCCTCCAAATATATGTTACATAATATGGGTGAGTAGTGTTGCAAACTGAAAAAAAACAAAATGTTTTGTTTTCAGCTTTGTGAAAAAAAACATGAAAAAAACCTAGCACCCGTGTTTTTTTTCTAAATTTTTTTTTCTTCAGAAAACAATATATTTGATAAATTATAGTTTTATTTAAGGTACTTCCATTTTACAAGTGTGTTTTAAGTCTTACTGAATCATATAATGTCTCACATAATGATTCATAAGTGTATCTATATAGGTAACAATTTTATTCATCCTCTATGTCGGTACCACATTCACTAGTATCAGCACTACCAACACTAGTTCGGTCGGTGTCGGAATTTTCTGTTTCTTCTTCTGTCTCCTCTAACTTCAGAAATAGTTAAATTTTCTTTTACTGGTTGTTCTTGTATCGTACGCAAAAGATTTTGAGATTGCAATTTTAAATTGTGAGCAAAGTACACACTGTGCATAAAGACTGCGCCGATTGTTCTGTATTATGGTCTTTTAAGTTTGAATTAAAATTTATTATCATACAAAATAGGAGCTTTATTTCTTTTAAATCGTTTGTTTACACCAACGGTTGCAAGGAAACGATTCATAATTAGGGACCGTGCACAAACTACGTGGCTCGGTCCAGAGGGAGGAGGGGTTAGCTGGAAGGCGACGCTGGGCTATGTGGGAGAGGGGGGGGGGGTTCCGAGCCAGGCCACGTAACTTTCCTTTCGTAACATTTTTCACAGTTAAAATGAGGAACTGAACTCACAACAGCATGTGAGTATTTATTTCCCTCAGTTAATTATATCCGTATGTAAATTACAATAGTCTGACAAGAGAAAACAGTACAAAATGTCTTCTGGAATCAAAACGGAAGAAAGCTACGTGCTTCGTGAAAGGGGGGGGAGGGGGGGTGTAGGAAAAAGCCACGTATGGCTACGTGGGGGTTCATAGGAGGGGAGGCCAAAATGGAGCTATGTGGTTTATGCACGCTCCCTTACTGACAATTTAATGAGTCAGTACCACTATACTCTGAGAGTTAACAAGTATACGAATATAAGGAAAGCCCAATAAGGCAAAAAAACGAAGATAAATTTTAAATTCCTAATTTTTTGAAAAGATCTGTAGGTAATTTTGTAGGGCTGGCAGCACTATTTCAAATAGCAAGTATCAATCCAAACAATGGGGAATGGGGATTCCTTCTCGCACAACCTAGTCTCTTCGGGAAATCCCCGTTCATAAAGAAAATTTCAGTCAATTTTGCCAATATTTTCGTAATCTTTTTTTCCTACTGAACCAGAAAAATGTAGTAGATTTTAAACTAAGATAAGTACTTAGAATAAACTCTAAAACAGTCATTTTAAACGATAACTGCCTTACAAATGTGAGATTTAGTAGTTGTGAAAAAAAACGTGGTTTTTTTTCAAGCCAGAAAAAAAACCGTTTTTTTGCAACACTATGGGTGAGAAACAACATCCCTGCCTTACACCTCTTCCAATCTTTCCCTCTTCTGTAAGATCATTCCCCACTCTCACTCCTTGCTCGATATATAATTTACTTATTAACCTTCTTTCCTTCCAATCAATACCTTTCTTATTTAGAATCGCCATTAACTTCACCCATTGTACTCTGTCAGTAGCCTTTTCCAGATCTGTGAAAACCATGAAACTGTCTCTTTTCCTTTGAATATATCTTTCCCCTATTGTTCTCAGCAAACCAATAGCATCTCTTGCATTCTTCCTTTTTGAAATCCAAACTGTTCTTCAGCAATTGACATCGACAGTTTGCTAGATATTCGCCTATTTAACACTCTTAGTAATATCTTAGCAGCATGGCATAAGGGACTAATGGACCCACTACAAATGAAAGGAAATCTTCGCACACTATTTTGAGAATTTGCTGTTCACTTTGTAACTCGAATCGTTTTAGTGTACTGAAAAGTCTGTTGACTAACTAGAATTGAGAGTTAATTTCTGAAAATAGATGGTCATGTTATTCCCAGAAATGATGCTGTTAGAAAATAATTCAATTTGGACATCACAATATAGAATTATGCTGATGGGTTTAATTCCAGAAAATAATACCAAGAACGTTGAAAATTGATATTCATTCTATGGAGAAACCGGAAGTTTTTATCACACGTAATGTATAAATTAATTAAGGTAAAATCTAGAATTAAATTTTGAAGTTCGTAATGACGCATGGTATTGCAATATAGAATTACACAGATGGACTATATTCTAGATATCAATACCATGCGGCACATCTCAAAACTAGTATATTTAGGTTCAGACAGTCAATAAGATTTTTAGCTAACAAAACTTGGATATTTAATTCCTCCCCTCCCGAAAAACCCTGTTTTCCATGCAGTTCCATAAGTGACATTTGTTGCTTCATGGAGACAATACATCACACATGGAAACAAAATGATGTCAAATCTACCAGTTGATGTTTGTGTTTACTACGTTCTAGTAGGCGAGGTGGTAAGTATTTGTGGCAGTATCATGATCTAGAGTTTACCCAAGGTTTCCATATTTATTTTACATTGAATTGGTGAGCACTA
>JARYHS010014505.1:0-37023 GCA_031002005.1 Vandiemenella viatica
GCTTACCCAAGGTTTACATATTTATTTTACATTGAAGTGGTGATCACTATATAAATAACATCATATATATCATGTTTTTACATGTGTATGCGTAGTGTCATCTTGTCACAGCAATGTACTCTATATCCAAGTAATGTCACTTATATAGTGTTCACCAATTCAGTATAAAATAAATATGGAAATCTTCACACAATATACTATACCACATAATGTTAGTTACTTCACTGATTCAGGATTGAGACCCATGTAAAACTACTTTTACCGAGCGTGGTGGGTGAACTGTTAACGTTCTGGCCTTGCATTCGGGAGGATGCAGGTTCGAATCCCTGTCCGGGCATCCAGATTTAGATTTTCCATGGTTTCCCCGAATCACTCCAGGCGAATGCCGGGATGCTTCCTTCAAATAGGCTGTGGCCAAATTCCTTCCCGTTCCTTGCCCCAATCCCATCCCGCCACTAATGATCACACTGTGGACGAGGCGTAAAGCCCAAGCAAAAAAATAAAATAAAATAAAACTACTTTTGTGAGCAAAAGTAATTAATCAAGGATGTCTGTGTAATCACTGGGACTCAAAAATAAATTATCATTTTGGTCTGAAAATTGTTACACACGTTTGTTGGATGATATTATTCAATTTAATTAAATTGCCCAGGCTCCGGTGGCAATTTCCCTACACACCCATCTTCCCCCTTTCCTGCACCCACCTACATTTGCCCTCTAGAAATTTTAAATTTAGATTCTTTCAACGTTTTTGGTGAAGTATTCATCATTTCTTTTGGTAACTTATACCAATCCCTGACACCCTTACCTAAAAAAGAGAATCTTCCCACACCCTTGTGCCTGAAATCGAGTGCCAGCTTGTGGTCATGGTCATCTTTTTCCTTCCATGCACTACTTTTCACACCTACATCAATATCTTTCCCTGCCTCATCACCAGCATATGCCTTATAGATTCCCATGACCCCCTTCACCCTCCTCCTGTCTTGCGCTGAATTCCATTCCAGCTCTTTTATCATACCTGTTAGTGATTGCGTTCTGCGATAATTTCCAGAAGCAAATCTAGCAGCCCGTTTTTGCACCCTCTCCAACTCCTGTATTTGATACTCAAAATACTAAACTACCGTAGTCAAGCAATGTAACCCAATTCCTTTACTTCCCTCGTACATCCCTTCATCACTCTCACCAACAAGTGCAGAATTTTGAAACCATTTGCTACCACCTGTCCAATGTGTCCTGCCACATATATCTCTTATGTGGTTGCACATCAATCTTTCTATTAATTTACCTACCACTGATGCCAAACTGATTGGGCTATAATTTTCTACTCTATTTCTCACTCCTCTTTTATATTTTATATATGTTGCTGTAAAACATATGTATATATATATACCTCACAAACATCTCTCCAAAAGTTCCATAGCATTAAGCGACTAGTGACTGGAAGAAGGCATATAACAACTAAGCAAATGTTCCTTCAATTGTATTATTTATGATTATGTCTCTATTACACCTGTCAAGAGAGTATATAATGCACACATTCCATACAGAAAATAAACTGCCGTAATGTTACACACTGAGCATAGTGGACGCCATCATATGTGATCTCTGGCGATACTAATATTACATGCAACAAAATGCGTCAATGACCACTCACGACAAAAATCAAACCAACTTAAGTTTATAATAAAACATAATTGCTAGACCATTTAGCCACAACAGGCAGCTTCTATGGCCATTCTTGTCCAGGTTGCATTTCGACCTATCTTCAGGTGCCACTAATAATTCTGCTCGAAAATCAAGATAACTTAAAATTCTTACCGAGCGTGGTGGTGTAACGGATAGCGTTCTGGCCTCGCATTCGGGAGGACGGCGGTTCGAATCCCCGTCCGGGCATCCAGATTTGAGTTTTCCATGGTTTCCCCAAATCACTCCAGGTGAATGCCGGGATGCTTCCTTCAAAAAGGCCATGGCCGAATTCCCTCCCATTCCTTGCCCCCATCCTTTCCCGTCTCTAAAAGACCACGTTGTTAAAAAGGGACGTTAAACTGTTAAAAAAAAAAAAATTAAAATTCTTGTAAATCTTGCTTTAAGAAGAACCAAATGCCATTTTGGTACAGGCTAAATTTCAATGATAACTTTATGTCAAACAAGGATATTGCCATTCTTTCAACATAAACACAACCTGTGTTAGTATTGCCACAACCTACTTCAATAAATGCCGAATAATGTTAATATCTCAAACATGCGAGTATGTTTCTTGGCAGTGGAATACCTATTATCATTGGATATTGCATATGTATACGTGAATAAGGCATCTATAATTTGCTTATGGTTCAAAGTTGTGGCAGTTTATTTTTGTGTAGTTTGTTCTGTATTTATATTTTTGATGCCTGTGATAGTAACCACAGCTGGGCACAAAACAGTTAATCCGTTAATCGTTAATTAACGAAGTTAAAAAAATTGTGAAAATTTAACTTTTAAGTTAACCTAAAAAATCATTAACAGTCTTCTTAACTTCCGTTAAATTGGACTTCCGTTAACTTTAGTCCGTTACATAGGTTGTTGATGTCTTTTCGTTTGTTTGAACTGTGCGCCACGCCACCACTCGTATGCAGGGCTGCCAGATTGTATAATTGGATACAAGACTTGTATAATTTGGTAACCTCTTGTATCCTGTTTGTATAACAGATTGCCTTGTATAATTGGATACAAAAATGAGCACTTAAAAGTAAAGTACATTCTAGCACCTTTTTGAAAGTGTTTGCCCTTTGTTTCATTGAGTTGGCAACACTTCCTGCATATCTATTTCCTTTTTGTTATTCAAAATTTATCAATGTATACATTGTTTACTTTTCGTGGAATTTTTTTGCTCCCAGTACTTTCACTCACGTATGTAATCAATGGATGACCCCTTTGTATAATTGGGTTTAATTATGTATAATTTCAAAGAGACAGCGGTATAAGTTGGCTGTACTGGCAGCGCTGCTCGTATGTTCGGTGTAGTAGTGGGCGCCGCCTGCTGAAATCTTGGCGGCGGCGCGCCGAGCATTTTCAGCCGGCGGCGGCGTGACTATTTTATATTGTGAATTCTGCAAACGTAAATAAACTAAAAAGCGTCATAACCTATCTTATTGACAAATCAACATTATTATCGGTAATGAGGTGTATTAATTTATAAACATCGTTAACAATTAAAAGTTGCAAAACAACACCCCTGCCATACATAAGAGATCATTATGTTATGAAAAAATGTGCTATGACAACATGGAAATATGTTAACGTAACAGAACAAGATTTTACATGATTTACAACAAGGATATTAAGAAAATGGCAATGACACGCAATAGTTATACTTCAGAGGGACCGTCCATAAACCACGTAGATCGGTCGTGGGGGAAGGGGGTTGGCTGGAAAGCTACATTGGGCTACATGGGAGGGGGAGGGGTTCCGAACCAGGCCACGTTGTTTTTCATTCGTATTATTGTCACAGTTAAAATGAGGTGCATAACACTCAAGAGAATGTAAATATATGTTTCTGACATTTAATATTGTCTCCGTATGTAATTTACGATAGTCTAACAAGAAAAAACAGTCCAAATTCTTCTGGAATCAATAGGAAAAAAAGGGGGAGTGTTCAAAAGAGGCCGGAATGGAGCTACGTGGTTTATGAACGTTCCCAGATTAAAACTGCAGCCTTCAGCTCAGTTTTAATAAATGTACGCGACTAAACTCAGATCATTATTGAGCAGAGATACTCTTATCAGGGTGAATTTCTTCTCTGGTAGTGACCACTTCAAACTTAAAGTCTGACAGCTTCTCTCAAGCCCCAACGGTTTGCAAATTTCATACAGTCTGTTAAAAGCACAGTGCTTATTCCCCAAGGAACTGGTAACACTGTCAGATATTATTTTGAGTCGCCAGACTTTTGTGAAAGGAAATTGTTTACGGTGTTAAAAGCTTTCGGCGACTACCTGTTGTTTGTAGCGGCGGACCCCTACATGGAAATGGTAACGAGCGAGCGACCGTCACCCCTGGCGTGGCGCCCGCCTCTAGTTCGGTGAGTACGGGCGAGGTTACACAGTACGAGTTGCTGACCTGCCCCTGTCCACTCGCATGACAGTAGCTCGACTCGTCTCGCCCGGTCACACAAGTGCGAGCTGCTGGCGTGAAACTAGACAGCTACTGCACGTGTGTACTCGCATGACAGTAGCTATTCATAGGTCTCGCGCAATGTTGTCGCAAAATACACGACTGATCACAGTTCATAACTTAATAAAAGCAGTTACAAAAATACGGTGAAATACTGAAAGTGCTGTAAAAAAAAAATAAGAAAAACAGAACGATATGGGTCAAGAATTGGATGCAAAGGAAAGAGGCAACGCAGATAATATTTAAAAAACTATATAACGAAGATCGCCGTACTTACTAAAGCCTACAAACATACACCAACTAACAGAGAAAAGATTTATAATTATAGATTGAGCAGAGCAACAAGAATGGTTGAGAATGGGTTTGGCATCCTAGCATCTCGTTGTTGCGTGTTGGGAAAACCAGTTCAAGTTAAAGAGCACACTGCGTTAAAGATCTTCTTACGCGCATGTACGTTACACAACTGGTTACGTGTCACTGCATCAAGAACCTATACACCACCAGGAATGACAGATTATGAAGACATCATGAACTTTCAAATCAGTTTTTGGCAGTGGAGTTCAGAAATTCATGAATTATAAAGCATCCATTGCTCGCGGATCAATAATAGATCGAAAGCAATAGCAGAGAAAATGCGAGAAAAATTACTTCATTGCCGAGGGAGCGGTTACTTGGCAAAATAATATGATTGTGTGATTATAATATAAATACATTATAATAATAGAATACTTACCAGATTACTTGTTTGATTTTCTTTTAGCTTACATTATTTTCATAATGTAATCTATAGCATCGAACCATTTGATGGATGGTTTATAGAGCTCATCAGTGCCACATCCACTTTTTTGCTTTTCTCAATTTTCAGTAACTCCTGGTTATATGTGTAACGTAATTTTTTTTATCACTTTTTCTTACATCATTTGTGTCTTGTGAACCGAATTCCACGCAAATGTGTTCAAGCGAGGTTTTACGCAAATTACTGTTCTTATAATTCGGATCTAAACAATTCCATAAGTTGGTTTGGTCCTGTAATGCTCCAAAAAATATATATTTTGTTCGGAAGTCCATCTATCCACCATTTTTTGTTCCGTTTTTAACAAAAACGATGACTAATGCGCCTGGCGTGGTCCCGGGCTTACGAGCTACTGTCATTTCGCAAAAACCGTGCAAGTTGACGTCCGAGTCACATGCGAGCTACTGCTGGTGGCGTGGTGGGGGAAGGCGAGTGGCGAGTAAAATCAAAAAATGTTGTAGTAACTCGCATGACCGACTCGCACGTGACAGTAACTCGTACGAAGCGGTCACACGGTGCGAGTAGCTGCACTGCAGTAACTGACTAGGGCAGCTCGCACTGTGTAACCAGGCCTTACGGTAGCGGAGCTAACCCGAAGTGCGAGTGTCATGCACGTGCATGTGTGCAGAGTGCAGACAAGCTAGAGTTGTGAAGCTTTTGTATTTTACGCCTACAATCCGTGGCACATTACTTATTTCAAATACCATCTTTGATTGATTTTCATATTTTTTTTTATAAAATTACTAACTTTTTTACTACATGGAAAATAGTGCCACTGTTTAGTTTGTGTTGGTTTGGTGTTAGTGAAAACAGTAAATTGACATTCATTACGTAATGGAAACTGAAGAACAAGGATCTGTTAGTGAAAGCAGCAACGCCAGCAATAGCAATTACAAGAGTAAAAATCCTTGGCCACATTTATGTGATTACGTTGTGTTCAAATCAAGATCAGAAGAACAGTTGATTTATGAATCCAAACTGTGTTTGCCTAAAATTTCTACTATTAAGGCTTACATTTCTAGCCTTAATAATATTAAACAACATATGAAGAGGATGCATATACCAATATATGCACAATATGAAGAAAAAGTAAAAGCAGGGTCAACTCGTGGTAAAAAGAAACACAGTTCGATTCAGTCTTCAAATGCTTCTGATGTGAATGGAAGAAGAGGTGATTTGTTTTCATCTCCATCTGCTATTAAAAGGTTACGTCAGCAAAGCATTGGTGAATCTTTTGGCATTGTTGCTACTGGCAGCGGCGTATCTCAAACTGGGGTGGACCAATGCATTGTTAACTTTTTCGTTGCCAACATGATCCCACTCTATGTTGTGGAATCCGATACATTTGAGAAGCTAATAAAAACACTGAAACCCAGTTGAGATAGAGAGCAGTTATACCTACCGTACTATTATACTAATACATCAGTACAACTTTTGACTAGTTAACTTTTAACGGATAACTTTAACTTGCGTTAAATTTATAAACATTTAACGCTTTAACGATTATCGAAGTTAACTTTTTAAGTAGTGGAATAATGATTAACGAAGTTAACGTTTGGATTAACTGTGCCCACCTGTGATAGTAACATATTCTCAAATAATATTGTTCAAGGAACGTTTGCGTGATCATTATTCGTCCCTGTAGGGCTTCTCCCAGTATCGCGTATACCATTACGACATTTTTTTCAGTGAAGTGTATAAGGTATGTACATATTTACAGCTCTAAGGGCAACATATACTAAACAATGTAATCTAATGAACATGTGTGACAATTTTCAGACTAAAACGGCAATTCTTTTTGCATCCCAGTGATTATGCTAGAGCCTATATGGCCACAAAGGACCTTGTTGTCAGGGCACCCTAAAGCCTGGTTAACAATAGTTTGAATATACTATATACCGGGTGTTTCAAAAATGACCGGTATATTTGAAAAAATCAATAAAAACTAAACAGGCAGTGATAGAAATACACCGTTTGTTGCAATATGCTTGGGACAACAGTAAATTTTCAGACAGAAAAACTTTCGAAATTAGTTACAATTTTCAACAACAGATGGTGCTGCAGTCTGAAAAAATATAAAGTACGATATTTTCCACCATTTTTCCACAGCAAACTTGCAATCTGTGAACAGCATAAAGACGACTTACAGAATGGCGAACACACACTGCACTAACTTCTATATCTTTCAAATCGCCTGCAGCGCCATCTGTTGTTGAAAATTGTAACTAATATCGAAAGTTTGTCTGTCTGAAAATTTACTGTTGTCCCAAGCTTATTGCAACAAATGGCGAATTTCTATCACTGCCCATTTAGTTTTTATTGATTTTTCAAATATACCGGTCATTTTTGAAACACCTGGTATAAGCATTGTGTAACTGACATTAACTGAAAGTCAAGATTTATTACCGAACATGCTGGATTAGCGGCTAACTCTTCTGGCCTCGCATCCGGAAGGATGGCGGTTCGAAGCCCCATCCGGGCATCCTGATTTGGGTTTTCCATGGTTTCCCCATATCCCTCCAAGCAAATGCAAGGATGCTTCCTTCAAAAAGCCACAGACAAATTCCTTTCCGTTCTTTTCCCCCAGTCCTTTCTCACCTGTAATGATGTTGATGAGACATAAAGCCATAATCAAAGAAAAAAGAGAAAGCGTTGGTTTTTAGCTGTGATTATTTTGTGATACTAATAGCATATGTTTCAGTTTTTGTTCACTTGAGCTTTAATTGATATTGAACCCAGTTTTGAATTATGTCTGCAATAATAATTTTGTAACAAACTAAAGTGCTCTGGCATACACCTACGTAAACATGTCACTTCCACGGGACATTTTGAGGGAATCACTCTCTGCCTTCATTTTCAACAGCATACAAACACACTGGCGTAGTATTGTTTCTGCGGTGCCTCGGCAACAGCCGAAGACAATAACCGAACGTGGATGATGACTTCATCAACTCTGTAGCACGCTGTCGCTTCAATATATTGATAGCCCCAGTGGCACAGTTATCGGAGGTCTAGGCGGTGCCGTGCACCTGGGCCCCCAAGAGGAGCTCAGGAGACCCCCCCACCCCCCCCTAAAGAAAAAAGCTCGGGGAGTCCCTGCCAGCAAACCTCACATGAATTGGTAAAGCTTTTTTTTTTTTTTTTTTAAAAAAAAAAAAAAAAAGTCGCCCATCTGGCCTGAGGGCCCAAACTAGTTTTTTCCACCAGTACCCTTGTTAACCTAGCTACACCACTGGATAGCCTGTATCTAGTATCTCTGTTGACTAAAAATCGGCTTTTCTGATTTCAACAGCTTCCGAGATAATACTGTCCCGAATATCTCCGGAATGGGCAAAAATTCTCGTTTCTTCGAATCTGAATGTATTCTCCCTCTTGGTCACTGTTAATTTTTCTTCTAGATACAAACAAATATTTGTTGTGTGCCCGACACACCATAGTGCAATACATTACTGGGGGTTTTGTATGATGTAACCACAGCCACATTCGCTTGTTATGTGGTGAACACCAGGAAGTTTGTAACCTCTAGTTATCATAATCCCTACAAACCAAGTTTATAAAATTTGCAGATGGTCTGAAAATTGTCTTCTTTCCATCTGGTCAACAATCTACCTGTTTCAGACTTACTTGGGAACCATCAGACTTGTTAAGAACGGATTTCGATCTCCTTCATATATGTTAAAGAGTACTCAGAATATATGTGTGTGGTATAGTTAACTCTCAAAATGCGCCCTAGTTTTTGAGGTATTCGCATATATAGAAACAAAAAATTCTAAATGTCAGGTATGTAGTAAATTATTTCTCCAATTTATGTAATGGCGGTGTGGTCTATGCAGTAGCGTGTTAGCTTCATAATTTTCTGACTTGAGTTCAAATCCCCGCAGAATCAAAAAAATTTATTTATTTTTATCTTCAGAAATTGTCGAGCTTGACCTTTTTATTTCGTTAAATTTTCATTTGCACGCTTTTATTGGGTGAAATAATATTTAAAACAAATCGTATTACCTACAATTGAGCTTCATTTTTTTCCTGAAATTCTTTTTATCGTAATGAATTCACGGGTCTACCAACGAATTGCCTTTTCACAACACAAATCAGCCGCACACTCTTAAAAAACCTAATTGAAATCCTACATCAGGAAAGTCTCCATTCTTACATTATTTTTTTCACTTTTTGTTAATAAGTTGTTTCACTTTGTTTTCAATTGAAATAGTTACTGTCATGTTATTTATTTCATCTTCGTCGTTTCTTTACCTGTATATCATCAAGAGGTATTTTAAACTAAATACGTAGCATTGGGAAGATAGTGTTTTCTTTCTTTCTTCTACACTCGATTTGTTCCAAGAACCGTTGCTTGTAAATGGTTGAAAATAAAATAGTAGGCCTATCCGTGACGAAAAATGGAGCTCAACAAGGAAATGGAAGAACACGTGACAAACGTTTATAAACAGTGCAAAATTCTTGTGTCAGAGTCCAGTTTACTAGTAGATTCGCCTCTTGACTTAATTTCATTGGGTATGGGAGAGTCATATAAGGAAGGCATTGTTGATATATGGGCTGAAATTATGTTTGGTGTATCTGTTCTAAGCAATGTGATTTGTTTTAAATTTTATTTCGCCCAGTAAAAGTGTCAATGAAGTTTTAACAAAATAAATAAGTCATGCTTGACAATTTTTGAAGATAAAAACAAATAAAAATATTTGATTCTGCGGGGATTTGAAATTGGGGTCAAAAAATTATGAAGCAAACACGCTACCACGTAGACAACGCCACCATTTGACAAACTGGGCCAATAATTTACTACATACCGGACATTTAGAATTTTTTGTTTCTATGCATGCGAATATCTCAAGAACTAGGGTGTGTTTTGAGAAATGACTACACCACAGACACATATGCTGTGTACACTTCAACATATATGAAGCAGATCGAAATCCGTTCTTAACAAGTCTGATGGACTACAAGTCACCAACTAATGGAAGATTGGTAAGCCCCTTGGTGTCAACACAATCTCTGTCAATTTTCTCATCCTTATCGTGTGATTAATATGCCTCTTGTTGTGTTCATTATTCGAAAAAGATCTCCATAGGTAATGCAATTCAGCCGCAAGGCTACCTTTGTCTCTTATCCTTATTGTTCTATGTACTAGGGTGGTTAGAATACTGCTGCATTGGGTAGGATGGTGGCAGTGGCCAAGTATACCATCGGTACATTTTACAAGCGAGAGTCCATAAACCACATAGTGCCATTTAGCCCCCTGTGAAATCCCCCTCCCCTTCTTCCTCCATGTAGCCTGATGTCGCTTTTGTCTCTTCCCCTCTCCCCACGTGGCATGTAGCTTATTCCTCTTTTGATTCCAGAAGACATTCTGTACTGTTTTCTCTTGTCAGACTATCGTAAATTACATATGGAGATAATTAAATGACTGAAATATATACAGTCCAGTGATATTAATGTGACTACCACCTAATTTCGACGTCAACGTGAAATAACCAATCACAGAAGGCAGGTGGCAGCACATTACAGTGGAGTGTATATAAAGGGTGTCCTAGGGCATCGGAAAGCATTTCAATCGTTGGCGTAATGCAGAAACGTAGCGATTTATCCGACGTCCAAAAGGGCACGTTTATTGGCTTTCGGGCCAAGGGAGGAAGCATTTCAGAAACGGCTAATTTTGTGAACTGTTTACGTGCCGCCGTGGTGAAAGTATACCGTGCATGGCAAAATGGCACTATTCAAAATCAGCGGCGTGGAACATGTGGTGCACCACGGGCTATAGATGACAGAGGCGAACGAAGGCTATGGAGATGCGTTCGGGCAAATAGACGTGCAACTGTTGAGCAACTGACCACCCAGATGAACCAAGGGGCTACCAATAGTGTATCCTCAACAGCGAACGTTGCTGCGCATGGGCCTCCGCAGCAGACGCCTGGTTAATGCACCTATGCCGACTGCTGTTCATCGGCGACGAAGGCTGGAATTTGCACACTAGTATCGCAACTGGACGTCCACAGAGTGGCTTTTTCCGATGAATCACGTTTTATGCTCCATCGGACAGATGGACGTTGGCGCATACGGCGTGAAACGTCTGAAAGCAAACCCCCTGCAACAATTGCCGGAAGGACCCAGGCTGGAGGAGGGAGCATTATGGTTTGGGGAATGTTTTCCTGGCATTCACTGGGTGAACTCATCATTGTGGAAGGCACGATGGACCCTTGCGGACCATGTCCACCCCTACATGCGAATAATTTTTCCTCAGAACGATGGCATCTACCAGCAGGACAATGCGAGGTGTCATACAGCTCGCAGTGTATGTGCGTGGTTCGAAGAGCACCAGGATGAGTTTACCTTACTCCCCTGGCCAGCAAACTCACTGGATTTAAACCCAATCAAGAATCTGTGGGACCACCTCAATTGGGTTGTTTGCGCCACGGATCCTCAACCGCGTAATCTAGTGCAGCTGGCCACGGCACTGGAGTCGGCATGGCTCAACATCCCAGTGAACACCTTCAGAAACCTAATTGACTCTCTTTCTGCATGCTTTGCAGCGGTCCGCTCTGTCAAAGGTGGTTATTCTGGTTTTTGAGAGGTGGTCACATTAATGTGACTGGACTGTGTATATTCACTTGCTATTGTGTTTTATGTACCTTATTTTAACACTGACAAATAATACGAATGAGAAGCTCGTTGGCTTGGCTCGGAAACTACCCCTCCCCACACGTAGTCCATCGTAGCTTACCAGTCAACCTGCCCCCCCCCCCCCAGACCGGGCCATGTAATTTATAGACATTCCCTTACCAGCATGAAGAAATGGCAGGCAATCATCCTCTTCCAATTGCATGGTGAACTGAATATTTTGTTGAACAATATTAAAATGTTATAGAAATTGCTCCAATATGAGTGTGGTGGGTGAGCGGTAACGCTCCGGCCTCACATTCAGGAGGACGTAGATTCAAATCCCTGTTTCGGCCATCCAGATTTCGGTTTTCCATGGTTTCCTCAAATCACTCCAGGTGCCTGCTGGAATGGTTCCTTTGAAAGGTCATTGCCCCCAGTCCTTTCCCACCTGTAATGAATGACCTTGACGACAATGAGGCGTAAAGCTGTAAGCAAAAAAAAGCTGTTTGTTTAAATTCTTCTCCGATTTGTCTCTGTCTATTAAATTACGCAAACACACTCCTTACCGAAGAGGGAAATTGCTTGAACATTTTATTTTGTTTCATTTTATCGTACCTGCTGTGGTAAAATGATGTCCTTCCTTTTTATAATATATTAACAAGCAGGGTGATCTGGACAGGATATCTAGTTGGGTTGGTAAACATGGGATGAAGATAAATGCAAAGAAGAGTCAGCTAATTAGATACACGAATAAAAAACAAAAGGTTGATTATGAATATAAGGTGGGGAAAGAATTGCTTACTGAAGACTTGAAATGTAAATATCTTGGCATTACATTTGATAACAAGCTTAACTGGGCAGGACACATTGGACAGGTGGTAGGAAAAGGTTTCAAAATTCTGCACTTGTTGGAGAGAGTGATGAGGGGATGTATGAGAGAAGTAAAGGAATTGGGTTACAAAACTTTAGTCAGACCATTGCTCGAATATGGTAGTGTAGTATGGGACCCACATTTTGAGTATCAAATACAGGAGTTGGAGAGGGTGCAAAAAAAGAGCTGCTAGATTTGTTTTTGGAAATTATCGCAGAATGCAAGCAGTGACAGATATGATAAAGGAGCTGGAATGGGATTCATTGCAAGACAGGAGGAGGGTCATGGAAGTGTACAGGGCATATACTGGCGATGGGGCATGGAAGGGAAAAGACGACAATGACCACAAGCTGGCACTCGATTTCAGGCACAAGGGTGTGGGAAGATTTTGTTTTTTAGGTAAGGGTGTCAGGGATTGGAATGAGTTACCAAGGGGAATGATGAATAACTTACCGAAAACGTTAAAAGAATTAAAAGTTAAAATTTGTAGAGGGCAAATGTAGGTTGGTGCAGGGTAGGGGGAAGTTGGGTGTGTAGGGAAATTGCCACCGGAACCTGTGCTCCATTGAAATTAAATTAAATAAATTAAAATATATGCAGAAAAGTGGGCATGGTACCAAGACGCACGTGGTAGGAAAATGCTATTTAAATGCCCGAAAACTTTTTTTTTTTTTTTTCAGTGGAATCCTTTTTATGATACTTAAAGGATACCTTAATCTATCGAAATATAATGAAAATCTAAAATTGATATATTTTGACCTAAACCACGGGGTGGTCTCTTTAACTGAGGTTTATTACTAAATACAGTTTACAATGTGGCCTAACCATCAACCGATATTTATCCAAAGTTAACAGGTTCTATCAAGTGAGAATTAACAAGGCCAGATGTTTCTATTTTTCTCACACAGCTAGTTTTGTCACTATCAGTCTGGTGCCTATATAATTGTTTCGCTTACCCACACACATTCACTTCTCTTCTCATAACACAACAATTACTATTTTATAAATGAATGTAATTTTTCTCAGTGTTGTTTATTTATAAACGTTTCTCGGGAAACAAACCGAGTAATATTGTTATTAATGCACAATATTTCGGCGACTTTATTCTCCGTCACCATCTTTAGGTGCAGTTGCAAGTCTTGAAGTCTGCCTTGAGCGTGTTGTTTGTAAACTGGCATGGCAACGACAGACGTTGTTATGTTGCCTAGCAGCATCTCATATGTCATTAGACGCCCGCGGAACACTTGGTGATGAGCAGCCTCAATTACAGGAATCCATGCATCACTTATCTGGAATTCACAATCCCTGTTTACCAAATCAGACGCGAGGCGAATTTTAAATGCTTCTTTAATGACGCTGTACCAGAAGCCTGTCGCATGTGTCAGAACCTTAGTCGCTTCGAAATCGAAACCATGTCCTTCTGTCAAACTATGTTCCGCCACTGCTGATTTGTCTTTTTGCCCCAGACAGGACATGGTTTCGATTTCGAAGCGACTAAGGTGTTGACACATGCGAGAGGCTTCTGGGACAGCGTCATTAAAGAAGCATTTAAAATTCGCCTCGCGTCTGATTTGGTAAACAGGGATTGTGGATTCCAGATAAGTGATGCATGGATTCCTGTAATTGAGGCTGCTCATCACCAACGCTCTGTTTTTTGTGTTCCGCGGGTGTCTTATGACATCTGAGATGCTGCTAGGCAACATAACAACGTCTGTCGTTGCCATGCCAATTTACAAACAACACGCTCAAGGCAGACTTCAAGGCAGACTTCAAGACTTGCAACTGCACCTGAAGATGGCGACAGAGAATAAAGTCGCTGAAATATTGTGCATTAATAACAATATTACTCGGTTTGTTTCCCGAGAAACGTTTATAAATTACTATTTTCTTTAGCTCGGTGCGAATGCCCGACACGCTATTAAGGTCACAAGTTTGGCACATTTGTATCGTCATATTAATATGCATATTAATCCCGCACACGCATATGTAAACAGTTTATCATGATAAGCTTGCAGTCCACGATACACTTCAACCATGACTACTGCAGTATGGTATCTATCTGTTGAGATCAATATAACTATCACAGTTCATACTCAAAATTATTTAAACCTCTGCGGTATTGTAACATGACAAGTTCTGCTTCTTGGGAAGTAAAATTACAAATGATGGCCAAAGCAGGAATGATGTTAAAAGCTGAATAGCACTAGCAAAAAAGAGAATATTTAAGTTAAAATATTGATCTAGAACTCAGAAAGAACTTTTTAAAACTGTGTTTGAAGTGCAGCACTTTATGGACAGATGAAATGTGAAATGAACAAGTTTCAGAAATGATGGGCGAGGAAAGAAGACTGTAGAAGAGTCTTACGGAAAGAAGAGACAGGCTGGTAGGTCATATTATGAGACTTGCTGGATTGGTTAATTTGTTAGTGGAGGGAACAGAACTGTAGAGGAAGACAGAGATTAGAATATATGAAGCAGATAATTGCAAATGTGTGTTGTAAGGGGAGTGCTGTGATAAAGAGGCTAGCGCAAGATAGAAGGGATGGAGGATTACATCAAACCAGACGAGAGACGGATGACAGCAAAAATAAACACTTTTATTTCCTAACTTGGCTTCTGTCATGTAGATAGGATTAAGGTGTTTAATCTTTTAGTTTTTATTTGTTATAACTCACACCTTTGACTACCAACGGGACATATGTGTCCCATGAAATGACGTTCAGAAACGACTCTTGCAATAGTGATTCTGAAAGTTATACGATAGTGTTCCACTAGTATAAAGTGAGCATGAGACATTTAGTTTCTAATTCTGTCCACAGATGGCATCAGTTATGTTGTACTGAGAAGTAAAACAATTGTTTCCCACCAGTTGCTTTTCAGCGGTCATGCAGGGACACCGTTCTGTGCTTACTTCATGTTATTTTGTAAAATAATTGTCAATTATTCGTCTCCAAGTGTATTATTTTTGTCCAATCAGAGCCTGGTAAATATATAATAATTTCATCAATATTCGCTGGTGGGATATATATGTCCCACTGCCCACTGGTACCGGACAGAAGTTTTACTTCATCCTCAAGTTTATTTTACCACAGTCTTTTCATGTACTTTTATGCCCACAATAAAACTGGCCTTACCATGTTTTTTTTTTTTTTACATGTTTTTAGACCCTTGAAATGAGCAATAAAAGAAAACTCTAGGACGCAGAATTGCAGCGGATATTGTAGCAATCCGACTGGGACGATTCTTCAAACGGAGAATACCAGCCTGATCAGGAAACTGAGAGTGGAAATTCTTCAAAAAGTTCACTTGAAAATTAGCAGTCTGTTGCCAACACTAAGCTAATGCTGAATGTAGGTGACCACTTATGCATCGAAGGTACTACAAGGAGACGATGTACATGATGCGCGCAGAAGAAAGTCGAAAAGTGGACAAAAACTGTTAGTACCATGTGTCAATTATCACTATGCAAACAATTTTTCACACCATTTCACAAATAACTTCATTGTAACTTTTTCATAGACTAAATACACTCTTTGTATATTTTGCCAAAATAATTAAAAAAAAAAAAAAACTATTACTTCTCTTTTCATTTCATGGCTAGAATACCTCTGGGACATATATGTCACAGCCCCAAAAATTCCCCCCCTCCCCCACCTAAGCACCTAATATGAGTATGATCATGCAGGAACTACTTTTAAAAAGCCTACCAAACATGTGTATGAGCGAATTTATTTTACTTTTTAAGAAAACAAAAATTGTAGTCAGAGGGTTAAGCAATTAAAAGTAACTACAATTGGAATACTGAAATGCATGTCAGAAGAATGATGTACGTCAAAGGATACTTCTGTTGCAGATAAAATGAGTCGGCTGGGAAGGTCTTCTTGTCAGGATGATGGAAGTGAAGAGCCCGTTGATGAGCCTCCAAGGAAACTAAACAAATCAGACCAAGTAAGTACTCTCAAGGTTTTTAGTTTTTTTTCCCTTTACTAGCTGGTACCCACGACTTCTTTTGTGTTTGTAAACAATTTGTATTGACAGCTACCGACATCTAACCACCATAGTGCACGACGGGAGACTCCATGCTATTACCACACACAAACGCCAGTCATCTGCGCTATGTAGTTCAGGCAGCAAAGTAAAATATACGGACACACATTTCTTCGGTCGAAATATGAAAATATCCTTGATCGGTCACTTTCGACCACCATATCTCCCACATTCGCACAGTTACCGAAATTCGGCCAATGTTGTGATCGATGGGTGAATCTGTGTTACTACCACACAGAAAGCGCTTCATAGTTTTGGCTCAAAAGTGATACACGGGTACACATACGTTTTTGGTAGATATTTGAAAGTGCCGCAGGTCGACCAGTTTCAACCCCCATAGCTACCGACATCTAACAACCATAGTGCACGATAGGAAACATGATACTGCTAGCACACATAAACACCAATGGTCTATTCTATGTAGTTGTGGCAGAAAAGTGACATATGCGGAGACACATGTCTTTCATCGAAATACGAAAATGTCCTTGATCGGCCACTTTCAACCACCATATCTCCCACACTACCACAGTCACTGAAATTCGGCCGATGTTGCGATCGAAAGGTGACTCTGTGTTACTACCTCACACAAACGCCAGTGATCTGTGATATATATTTTTCGCTGAAAAGTTATACACCAAGACACATGCGTCTTTGGCAGGTCGACCACTTTCAACCCCCATATCTCCCACACCCCCATAGCTATTGACATCTAACAACCATAGTGCACGACAGGAGACACGATTCTACTACCACACACAAACACCAATGGTCTGTGCTATGTAGTTGTAGAGAAGTGTAAAGAAACACACATTTTTTGTCGAAATATGAAAACGCCCTGCATTGACCAACTGTAATCATCATATTTTCCACATCCCCACAGCTATCGGCATTCGGCCAATGTTGTGCACGACAGGAAACTCCATGCTACTTCCACCCACAAACACCAGTGATCTGTGCTAGGTAGTGGTGGCTGAAAAGTGAATTATAGGAAAACACACGTCTATTTGCCTACCAGTACAAACATTGCACAAGGGTACCACCTGGTCACAACTTCTGATAATACCCAGTCATTATTATTATTGCATATGTTTAAACTTTTTTAATCCTCTTCTCCATTACCTATATTGAATTACCACTAACTTAAGGTGATGTTTACTTAAAAAAAAAAGATTTTTATTATTATTATAATTTTTTTAAAAAAAATTTGTATTTCCATAATATTTTATATAATTATATATATATATATATATTTTTTTTTCATATTTTGTTCTAATTATATTTTGATCTTCCCACAGACTAGAGATTAGTTTGGATATTTATCTATGCTCAGGTATTAGCTCTGATTCTCTGCCCCTCTACTTTTCTGATGTTTGAATTTACCCCCACCATTTTCCCAGCCAGCGGTCTTTCTGTGAGGCAGTCTCTAGCTGCGCCCACCTCTCATTGTTCTCCTCGTTGACGAAGGGTTTATTCCCTGAAAATTACTTTATTATTTGTGTTTGTCTTTTCTGTGTGTTCGTGCCCCACATCAATCCTCTAAAGGTAAGTGGTGGCTCATTTCCCTATCCTAGTTTGATTCCTTTCCGCTACTTAGCGTCCTGATTTCATTGTTACATATATACCGAGGGTTACAAAAAAATGTATACACACTTTTAAAGGTCATAGAGAGTTCGTTTTCACGCTTGAGAGGATGAAATTTGGTACAAACGTAGTGTGATGTTTGCTCAATAGGTGGCAGCAAGCTAGGGCCGTGACGCGGGCAACGGTGCTTAACTGATATCAACATGGCGGAAGTACGGTTGAACTTTGAAGAGCGTAAGCAATTGTTGAAGTGGTACTGGAAATGTGAGAATGTGGCTTCTGTCCAGAGACAGTGGAGACGTGAGTTTGGTACAGATCCACCTACACGGTTAACAATTACCCGTATACGTGACAAATTTGAGCTGCATGGAACAGTGTGTGATGTTCACAAAGGCCGATCAGGGCGACCTCGCACAGCTACGAGTGACGAGTCCTCGGCTGCGGTGCTGGAATGCTTTCAGCAGTCGCCACAAAAATCTACAAGGCAATGTGCGCGTGAGAGTGGTGTAAGTCATGTCAGCGTGCTACGCATTCTGAAGAAAGGCAAGTTTAAAGTGTACATTCCCAGACTGGTGCAACAGTAAAATGACGACGACTCAGATCGTAGGTTACAATTTTGTGAATGGTTTCGGGACATGGTTAACAATGTTCCGGGATTTGTGGGGGATGTGGTTTGGTCAGATGAAGCACAGTTCAAGCTCAATGGAACTGTCAACAGACACAATTGTGTGTACTGGGCTGACAATAATCCCCACATCACAGTGGAAACGGCTGTGAATTTGCCTGGTGTAAATGTGTGGTGCGGATTGACTCGTAGGGGACTCATTGGTCCTTTCCGTTATGAAGATACTTTAACCGGTGAACTTTATCTGAGAATGCTTAACGATTCAATTTTACCTGCCATTCATGAACTGTACGGTAATGAGAGGATTTATTATCAACAAGATGGCGCCCCTGCGCACTACCATAGGGATGTAAGAGCATACCTTGATCTACATTTTCCAGAGAATTGGATAGGACGCAGGGGTCCAATCGAGTTTCCTGCGCGTTCTCCAGATCTAACACCATTGGACTTTTACTTATGGGGATCAGTGGAAGACCAGGTGTACAGAAGAAAACCAGATAACCTGAACGAACTTTGGGATGAGATTAGAACAGTGTGCGCAGATATCCCACTGGAAACTTTAGCGGTAGTTACCGAATCATTCGCAACCCGTGTTCAGAAATGCATTGATGCAGAAGGCCATCACTTTGAACACTTAACATAAACATTTACCCCAGAAAGTGTATTGGAAACTTCAAACAGACTTGTAATCTTAGTTTCAGGCTAGTAAACATTTTGTATGAAAACGTTTCCATATGTTTTTTCTTCTCCTGAAGTGTGTATACATTTTTCTGTAACACTTGGTATATATATATATATATATATATAGATTAATACAAAGTCTAAAATATTTCTGTGCCTCTAAATGAATTAACTCTTCCAGCTGTATGATGCAATAATGAATTCTCAGAAAGATAATGTTTGTCTTTGTTATTGAAATGGAAGTAGAAACTAGGCTGCATTGGGATGTGTTCCTTAGATGATAAGTTGTTTGATTTCTTTTTAATTTTGTATAGAAAGCCAAAATGCTGTCTTCCACACTTTTCTAGTTTGTCTGTATTGCAATATGTTGCAACCTGAAGTAGGTTTAACACTTAAGTTTAGTCGTTGGTAAAGTGAATTCTGGGTTGTAATTTGTAGGTCAAATTTTGATGGATTGTTATGCATATATGAAAGAGATACCACATAAAACTGTGATGTGCCCTAACATGTACTACTGTTGTGCTGTGTGGGATCCATATGAACAAACAGAGAAGAGTCACTGGTTTTGTGACCTCTTTCCACAGAATACGGAGCAGTTTACTCTAAAACGGGACTTTTTTGGTCCAGGGAGTGAGACAAATTGAACGAAGTTGTATAAGGGTTGGCCCAGTTAGCTTTTGAATGATTTGGTACAGATTGAAATGTTGTTAATGTGTTTTTTGTATTCAAAAGAGTTTATTTAGTGGTCCTTTTCCAAAACTGATATTCGGATAATAGTTGTCATGTAACTATATTATGAGGTGAAAATACTTGAAATGGTAGACAATTCTATCCAGAATAAGGATAAAGTGATTTTGATGAATCTTATAGAGATGAGAGGTTACTGGAAAGTGTAAAATGAAGTTCTAACTAGCCCATCCAGTAGGAGGGATGGCAATTGTCATCGGTTAATAATTAAAATGACCGTTTAAGTTGATTCATTGAGAAATTAAGTTTTTTAAAAAGTCGTTAAAGGTTGAAAGAAGGTAGTAGGTGGTAGTTTTATGTCACAGAGAAGTGGGAAGTAATTAATTCTGGATAATTAAAATACGATAGAAGTCTGATTATCCGACGTAAACGGGACCGGGACCACATCGGATAACGAAAAACTCGGATAACCGGAGGTCAAGGAAAGAGGTTACAGTGAATCAAAAATCGTATTGAAACTGAAATACGTAATACAATTTATTTATAGTCTAAAACTATTTTGTGAAGCAATAAAGTTGTTTTTTTGTACATTAATTACGATCACTTGCCAATAAAGTCTTTAATTGTCTTCTGTTTCATAATTTTGTTTCTCTTCTTAGCGGAAGTGTAGCGCCAACACTGTAGCATCACTATGTGAGCTGCTGTGCTTTTTTCCTGTTGCTCAATATACAGGATGTCCACAAATGAATATCAGGGTTTTAATGCTTTATAAGATTTATTACATTATCCTTACAGTTATAAATGATATGTCAAATAAAAGAGCAACTCAAACAATTTTATATACAAGCTTACAAGTGTTCTATGTGGGCACCATTTGTCACACGGCACACATCAAGTCTGTAGCCGAGTTCTTCCCAAACGTTGAGAGCAGTGTGTCTTCAGTAACTGTTGCAACAGCTGCTTTAATCCTCTGTCGTAATTCAAGGAGGTCGGCTGGTAACGGAGGCACATACACACGATCCTTGATGAAACCCCAAAGGTAGAAATCGCATGGCGTTAGGTCAGGTGAACGTGGAGGCCACGCATAGCAAGCTCTGTCATTGGGCCCCTTGCGGCCAATCCAGTGGTCGGGTACAGTTACGTTCAACCAACCGCGTACTTCGTTATGCCAGTGAGGTGGCGCACCATCTTGCTGGAAAATGAAGTTCTCTGGTTCATATTGTTCCAACTGAGGGAAGAGCCATTGCTCTAGTGTATCAAGGTAAGAAGTACCAGTTACAGTCGGTTCATAAAAAAAGAAAGGTCCGTAAACTTTCCGCCGGGATACGGCACAAAAAACATTGATTTTAGGGGAGTCTCGTTGCACTTGTACGATCTCTTGAGGATTTTCTGAGCCCCAGATCCGCACATTATGAGTGTTAACATGTCCACTGAGGTGAAAGGTCGATTCATCACTGAAGACAACATGATGTAGAAAATCTTCATCGTCATGTAACAACATTTCATTAGCGAATTTGGCACGTAAACCATGGTCTGCAGGCTTTAGAGCCTGTAACAACTGTAAACGGTAAGGACGTAGTTGCAAGCGTTTCCTTAAAACTTTCCAGTCGACTTAGAAATTTCTAATTCGCGACTAACCTTCCGACAGATTTCTTTGGGCTACGAGTGAACGACTCTCTCACTCGCTCAACAGTCTCTTCGCTAACACTTTTGCTCGTCCCGCGCTCTTCCCTTTACAAAGGCAGCCTGTATCTTCAAACTGATGATACCATCTATGGATGTTATTGTCACTTGGAGGATCACGCCCGAACTTAATGCGGAACGCACGCTGCACAGTAACTACAGATTCAGTCTTTGCAAACTGTAAAACACAAAACGCTTTCTCTTCACTAGTCGCCATCTTTGCTACTACCGCATTCTAGCGGATCGCAGACTGACAACCCTATTAACAATTTCATCGTCGTTAATCTGATTTTGATCGTCATCCAACAACCACTCTTGTATATCTTCATTGTTAATTTCTATTACGACTGGAAGTTAGTTGGCTAACTGTGTCAGTTCATTCACATCTTGTTGAGCTACCTCGTCCTTTTTAGGCTTTTTGATACCAAAAAGTTTCCTCCATGATCGTTGAAGCATTTCCTGTTTTACTTCATCCCACGCCATGGCTGACCAATAAACTGCATCTTTCACTGAAACTATTTTCTTTCATGGGAGACATGCATCAGTTAAAAAGTGTGTGAGACAAGGTTGTAGTCTATCCCCGTTAATATTCAACTTGTATGTAGAAGAAGCAATGAAGAAAATCATAGAAAAATTTTCATGAGGCATAAGTTTTCAGGGAGAAAAAATCAGTATGCTACGATTTGCTTATGACATTGTCTTGTTAGCAGAGAGGGCTGAGGATATTGAGAAGTTACTGAATGGCATGAACAAAATACTGAAGGAAGACAAAAGTGATGAAATGTAGCAGAAATGATACCAATACTAGTAGATTAAATATAAAAATAGGATCTGATGCAATAGGAGAAGTGAGTGATTTCTGTTACTTGGGAAGCAAAATTACAACCGATGGCCGAAGCAGGAATAATGTTAAAAGCAGAATAGCACTAGCAAAAAGAGCGTTCATGAAAAATAGAAACCTTTTAGTTTCAAATATTGATCTAGGAATTAGAAAAAACTTCTTAAAACTCTATGTGTGGAGCACAGCACTTTACGGTAGCGAAACATGGACTTTAGGAATACCGGAAAGAAAGAAACTTGAAGCATTTGAAATGTGGTGCTACAGCAGAAGAATAAAATTAGGTGGACAGACAAAGTAAGAAATGAACGAGTTTTGGAAATGATGGGTGAGAAAAGAAGTTTGTGGAAGAAGCTTACAGAAAGAAGAGACAGGCTGGAAGGTCATATTTTGAGACATGCTGGATTGGTTAATTTGTTATTGGAGGGAACAGTCGAAGGTAAGAACTGTAGAGGTAGACAGGGATTAGAATATATGAAACAGATAATTGAGGACGTGGGCTGTAAGGGGTATGTAGAGATGAAGAGGTTAGCACAGGATAGGAAAGGATGGAGGATTGCATCAAACCAGACGAAAGACTGACAACAGCAAAAAAAAAAAAAAAAAAAAAAAAAAAAATCCTTAGTGAATCTGTCACAGTGCTACCTCTCTCTAAGTTGCCTAATAAAACTTGAAGCAGCACACTGTAGTTGGAAAAATATTTCGTATCTTCATAAAAGCTCCCTATCATATTTCAAAAATTTGCCTCGATTAACCCGGCGGCTGGATAATTGGATCTCTGATAACTGGACTTCTACTGTATATGGTTTGGAAGGAAGGCACAGATTCAGTGTATTTTCACGATCAACTTTCAAAACTTGGGAAAAGATAATTAACTTGATGTTTTAACATGGTTTGGTTAATTAATTAAAGATTCTAGTGTTTATTAAACATTTGTTGGACCGCATGGAGAAATGTAAAATTTGGAAAATTATTACACATGCTCGAAGCAGTATTTTTTTTTTTTTTTTTTTTTGCTCAATCTGCTTTCCATAAAACTTGTGTTTGTAGTATGAAAAATGCTGAAGAAACGGCAAGCGAATTCCCATACCAGTCTATTCCACCAGGACAATGCACCTATAAGCTCCAAACTAAACTCCTGGATATAAACTCTTCTGTTGATGAGGTGTAGTCCCTGTATGGCAGTGGTTGGTACTGGTTGTTTGGATCTGTAACAGTGGTGGAAAAGGAAGGAAACGAGTTGGTGTCAACAATTGGAGAGAAATCCATGTCCAGTTTATTTCCCATTTCTTACCAATGTTGCAATTAGAATGCCGATAGGCAGTGATAATAAGCAGGGATAAGTAGGGTAATCCTATCACTTAGTACAGACAATGGCAGGAGGGCCACATCAAACACAAACACACCTTACAATATTTTGTTAAAATGTTAAGTCGTATGAAATGTGAGATGTAAGACAAGGTGATCAGACTTTCACAAATCAAGACCTACCACATGACTGAAGCCAGATGAACTAGGTGCAAAGGGTGGCAATCACAAAAGTGGTTTCGATGTCCTATTCCCTTGCCTTACATGTCGCCTCTAACATGACTAAGGCGTCTATTGAAATATTGTAAAGTGTTTTTGTGTCTATCGTGGCACTCTCACCTGTATCTGTGGTTAGTAACAGCTTTACTTTTCTCAGCCTTCCTTCCTTAAATAATTTAAAATACACTAATCAGACAAAACATTATGACCGCCTGCTTATTAGTGTGTTGGTCCATCTTTGGAGCGCAATACAGCAGCGATTCGGCATTGCATGGATTCAAAAAGTCCTTGTTAGGTTTCTGGAGTTGTCTGGGTCTAGATGCCTACGCACGTCACACAAATCCCTTAATTACTGGCCGGTGGTTTGTGCGCGTGGCTCCTGGGAATGAGCATCTCGGAAACAGCGAAATTGGTCGGCTGTTCCCCCAGTCGTGGTTTCACCGTCCTTCAACCACTATGCATAGATGCTCACTACAGTAGCACGCGAACGGCCGACCAGCCTCACCATTTCCAAGGTGCGTGTTCCCAGGTGCTGCACCCACAAACCACTGGCCCGTAATTTAAGGGAATTGCGTGACCTGTGTGTAGACATCCGGTGTCAGACAACTCCGGAACCCTAACAAGGACTTTTCGAATCCAGGCCATGCCGAATCGCTGTTGTATTGCGCTCCAAAGATGGACCAACACACTAATAAGCAGGCGGTCATAATGTTTTGGCTTATCAGTGTATAGTGACAGTTGTAAGCAATATCAGTTTTAAAATTAAGACACAGTGTGTATTGCAATTGCACTCACGTTGAATCAGGTACAATATGTAGTTCTACATCTACATCTATACTCTGCAATTCACAATTACTGTGGATGGCAGAGGGTGCTAAGCACCAATCCTAATCCACTGCATTCCAATCCTGAACAAAACGAGGAAAGAAAGAATACATAAATGTATATGTACGTCATCTTATTTCTCGAATCTTATCCCTCCTGTCATTGCGACCTAAATAGGTTGGCGGAAGAAGTATTTCGTTCCACTCGTATATTAAAGATTTTCACATATTCTCCAACAAAATCAAGCTAAAACGACGTCGTCTGTCCGCTAAACAATCCCAGCCCAGCACACATATCAGCTCTGTGACACCTACATAAGAACTGTTACTACGGTCACGAATCAAGCGGCTCTCCTCTGTACTTTCTCTAACGTGTCAATCCATCCATTACGGTATGGATCCCAAATTCCACAACAGTAATCCTAATGCGGACACACTAATGTTTTGTACGCTATTCCTTTGTTTGAGCATTACAACTTCTCAAAATGCGACCTATAAAATGTAGTTTTGAATTAGCTTTGCCTACGACGGAAGTTATGTGCAAGTCCCATTTCATGTTGCTTTGTATTGTTACGCCTAGATACTTCAGGGAATCGACCATGTCAAAAACTGAATTAGTTATTACTAGGGTTCGGATCTTTATGACCAAAAAATAGAGAAATATGATCAAAAAATTGGCAAATATGGCCTAAAAATGACAAAATATGACCAAACATTTAAATTTACTGTATATCAAAATATGCTCAATTATATATCATTTGTTTTATCTAATAGTGTCGCCTTCATGTAGACAGCATAATTTGCTTCCTTGCAGTTGTTGCACCATTGGGAGATTAAATTTTAAATCGTTTTGTTGAAGTCTCTTTAATTTCAGATAATTTACAGAATAGAACTATTTCATCTGTACTAAAATACTCCTCTCTAAATTCCCTTATGTAACTTCGCACTTTAAGAAAATTTTATTTTCGGCATGGTAGTAGGTCTACTGACGTAGTTTTAAGATGACATTGAGATATTGATCGACACAGACATTCTTCTGCTGCATTGTTGAGATTAAAAAGCGGGCTAAACATTATGTTTAGAAGGTGACAATAATGTATAACTTTAATTTTTGGCTGATGAATTCTGACCACAATAAAAATTAGTTTTTTTCCCCCCTCACCTGTATAGCAGAAGTACACTTCTGTGAATAATTATCTTAATTTCTTCTCATCTATAGCTAGCAAATTCCCGGTACTATTAAAAAAACTACCAGATTTTTCCTCAAAATATGACGATATGACCACAAATATTATCGAAATATGACCAATTCTAGGGAAAAGGTCAGAATATGCATTTCTATGCTATATAAAATACATTTAAATACAATCAGAAATTGAATCAGTGTTTAATTCAGCATTTCAGCGCAAAAAGAAGGCAGGAAAAAAATATGACTTTTCCTAAAGATCCGAAATCTAGTTATTACAAAACTGAGACGAATAGAGAGAGGGAATATTAATTGGCTTAGTCTGGGATATGGTTTCTACTATCAGGCAGATTTTCTCCTATAGAGTTCAGAGATAACACTGCTTACTGAGTCTTAATAGCATTAACAATAAATCACATTGTCAGAGTATTCCCAGCACCCATCAGGCATAAGTAACCTCACTTCCTCACTCCCCGTTCCAACCACTTTCCCCAATAATCAAAACTGCGTGCTACCCCCTGAATTTAGTGTTGTCAATTTTGACGTTTCAATTTTAGTAACATTCCCTCATTCCTTTTTGCTGATTGCCACATTTTGTTTACCATCAAAACTTTTCGCCCCAAGTGTCATGGGGGTCCTATCATTATTTCATTTCCTTTCAGTGCGCACCGCTGCCAGTGAAGGAGGCTTCTACAGAATGCGAGCCCTCTGCCTCAGAAGTCGGGATTAACCACCTGCCTGACGAGGTAATGGTGAAGATCCTCTCACACTCAACACTGAAAGAGTTGATGGACGTCACGCAGAATGTCTGCACACGCTGGAGATGTCTGTCACACGATGCCGAACTGTGGCGAGACAAGAAATTCTGTATCGGGTGAGGAACGTTTTGTTGACAATTCATTTTAATAGCAGTTTTAAGATACTGTAGACTTTTCACTACCAGTGCTGCAAACATCAAACCTACTATGTAATTAACTTTTGATGCAGAATTAACTCAGTATTAAATAATGAAAAGAGGGCGAAATTAGCTAAATTTTTTGAATTTGGGCAATATTTCAGCATTCTTCCATCCCGTGGAAAAAGTTTTTTGCTGATAAATGCTGAACTGTAATGTTTGTGTAGCAATTGGATGAATATCTGAGTTTAATACTGAATATTGAACTGATGGTTTTATATATGTAATAACAATGAGCCGGAAAATGCTTTAAGGCAATAAAATTAAGGATGGATAGGGAAATATGACCCAACACTTACCAAAGATAAAGGCGGCTGGGACGGCGAACACAAAAAAAAAAAAAACAAACACAAAAAAGCGCAATATTTTGACGACAGCCTTATTCGTGCTGAAGTAAGAAGTGAGACACCCGCCTTCATCTTTGGTAAGTTTTGGTTCATATTTCCCTATCCATCCTTAGTTTTATTCATATATGCTGGTTTCTCTTAGTGTAGTGGAGGTTTGTTGTTTGAAGCAAAATGTGTTGAAAAGGCCTTCCCCTTCTTACTGATCTTGTCAGAAAATGTTGCTCAAAATATCACTGGGTACTAATAGGCTGCTTGAATCTCATTTTAAGAGTTCTACCAAACTGCTGCATGAGCTGTCTTTATTTTACTGACAGACTGCAAATTTTCTTCTACTAAGAGGTAAATTGCATCTTCTAAATTATGTTACTTTTCTGTCAATTTTCTTTATGAAGTTCTTATTGTCAGATGATATTCAAAACTTGTTCTTAAGAAATATTTCTTGACTAGTGTAACCCCGTTTTTTGTGTATCGTCGCGGGTCTAAAATAGTTCCAGTTTTTAGGGGACAAAGATCAAAGAATATGACAGGTTGAAGTGATCTGACCAAATATGAACTTATGTTCTATCCATTGGGTGAATCAAATCTCTCGAGCTTGATAAAAGCATTAGTAGCCATAGGTATTAAACGTGGACAGGGTCGTAGTGCTATCATATAATTGTTTCGAAGATCATAGACTTAAACTTGACTTGTGTTTGACCCTTCACTGTGCAAAATTTTAAAAATTCCTGTTTGCTTCAAAAGCATCACTTTGTTTTTCATTGAAGCTGGGCAAAGGTCTGATGTCCACTTTAAATAACCTAGTAACTCAAGTGCAGCGAACCAGAACAAAGACTGTTAACGAAAGTGGTCCGTAAAATACGTAAAAAGCAAATAAACAATAATGTATAAACTTTGGTCAAGCAGCAAGTTTTTATTAAACTGAAATTTAGTCAGTGCTGCCAGCCACTTGGATTTGAATATCCGTAGGTGGCCACCAAAATTTCCCTAGATTGGCTGTAAAAAACCGGCGAATCGCCAACTGAAAGACTGAAACAATAATTATTGAAGAGAGAGTCAAAATTAAGAATACTTTTTATTTCCAGGTCTTTATAATTTGAAATACAAAATAATATTCTACATTGAAAGTGGGAAATAGCTCTATCTCTTTTCTTCTTTGAGATTAAATTTAACATATTCACCCTTTTTTGGTTTTGGCAGGCAATTTTCTTTGAGATAAGAAACTGTGTTGAAAACCTGGCGCCCACGCTGAATGACTTTAGATAATACAAACCACCGTGTATGGCTGATTAAACCGTTTTTTTTTAATCATAGAAGAAGGGAGACATTTCAGCCTTCTTGGAAGGCACTGCTTTGTAAGCTGTGTCACTGGGCATAAAGAGTGTGCCGATAGTTCTGTATCACGTTCTTTTAAGATCTACAAAATCTGTAATAAAACAAAATACGAGTTTTATTTCGATCGTTGGTTCACACGAGCGATTCACAATTATTGACAATTCTGTAATACATCAACACTATACGCTCAAAGTTTAACAAAACACCAATATGAGGGAAAATCAACAAATATTAAATAGTACCAAAAATCCGTAGATATTTTAACGAAATCCGAAAATCCTAACTTTTCATAAAAATCCGTAGATCTGCAGATAAATCCGTAGAATTGGCAGCACTGAATTTAGTCTAGTATGGAATGACAGTTGGTATTCGTGGTTACAGCAGAGACTATAAAGTAATTAATTTTTTTTAAATAAGTTTTTAATGTTGTTTTAATTAGCAACATGTTACTGAGAAACAGATCCATGTTTTTTTAACTATGAAGTGCTACGAAAAGTGATCTTAATGCCAGTATTATTGCAATTAATTTGGTAGTAGTTGCCTAGCTATTAAATTGTGGACATAACCTCAAAAATGTTCTAATGACATCTCTGTTAATTTGTGAGCGAAGTCTGATACGTGACACCGTTCTCCTTCCAATAGCTATTGAGGTGAGTGGGTGGGCTTAGGAAATTATATAGTAGACTAGTGTATGCCTGTGACCGTTTTTTGTGTATCGTCATGGGTCCAGTTTTTTAGGGTCAAAGATTATAAAAGGTTGACCTGAACTGACAGAATATGAACTTAACCTGTGTTTCACTCTTGAAGTGAATAAAATCTCTTGAGCTTGAAGAACTCAGAAACATTAATAGAGGTAGGTAGTAAACACGGACAGGAATGATCGCGCTATCGTGTGATTGTTTCAAAGGTCATACACTCGAACTTGCTTAAATACGAACTTGACTTGTATTTGACCCCTAAACTTCAATCTGCAAATTTTTTAAAAAAAATCCTGTTTGTTTTGAACACATCATGTTGTTTATTACTGATTTTTTTTTTTTTTAAACTGCTTTACGTCTCTTTTTAACATCGAGGTCTTTAGAGATGGGAAAGGATGGGGGCAAGGATGGGGGCAAGGAATGGGAAGGAATTCAGCCATGGCCTTTTTTTGAAGGAAGCATCCCGGCATTTGCCTGGAGTGATTTGGGGAAACCATGGAAAACCCAAATCTGGATGCCCAGACGGGGATTCGAGCCGCCGTCCTCCCGAATGCGAGGCGAGAACGCTAACCGTTACACCGCCCCGCTCGGTTTTATTACTGAGACTGGGCACACATTCATAATGTAAACATTGGTCGTAGTATCTGTGACGGCCAGAGAACTTAATACACATTCCATATTATAAAAACAGTTGAGCAACTTCGCAGAAATAAGTTGCCAGAATAGTCGATTCGGTGACACATTTGGCCTGATGTCCACCTAAAATAAACTTATAACTCACATAAAGTGGACATGAATAAAGACCAATAACGAAAGTGGTCAGTAAATGCCCAAAAGCAACAACATTAGTGAAAGTTTTAATTAAACTAAAATTTATCCTAAGCCGGAATGACAATTGACATTCGTGGTTACAGCATAGACTATGAGCAATTTATTTTTTTTTAAAGTTTTTTTTTTACATTGCTTTAATTAGTAACATGTTACTGAAAGGTAGATCCACATATTTTCACTGCATTTTTTTTTTTTTAGCTAACTTAATGAATGTATTATGGCAATTAATTTGATAGCAGTTGCTTAGTTATTAAATTGTAGACATAACGACGAATTCCTTCTAATGGTATCTCTGGTCGCTATTTTGCGAGCGAAGGCTGACACGTGACACCGTTCTCCAGCCAATAGCTATCGTGGTGAGTGGGCGACCTTACGAAATTATATAGTAGAGATCATTTCTACATCTGGTATTGGGCTAGGCACATGATAGCTCTAATCAGTATATTTCTTTCTGCTGTTGTGTTTAGATTCGATTGTGTTTTCAGCTTGGCTTGTCCTGACGACGAAGCAGTGGCCATGTTGCGGCAGATGCCTCAACTGCGCACTCTGGTACTACAGCGTGTGGTCGAACCGGTGGTGATCGAAGCGCTGTCCGACAGCTGCGGTCGCCTAACCACTCTAAAACTCGATGCCTATCAGCAGATGAGTTGCCCTGTAAGTCATTGATGCATCCATAATGAAACTGTAAAATGTTAAAGTGGAGTCTTTTTTTATTTGAATGGAGCACAAGTCAAAAATAGTTATTGAAACCCTGAAAATATTTCATATGAATAAGAGTTTACATATCCACGATATATCACAGCTTGGACAATCAAAATATTCTCCTTAAAAATAAAGTTGTGTATGTCAGCTTTGTTATTCCCGACACATATATTACAATACCAATTGAAGACTTGAAATGCAAATATCTTGGCATTACATTTGATAACAAGCTTAACTGGGCAGGACACATTGGACAGGTAGTAGGAAAAGGTTTCAAAATTCTGCACTTGTTGGAGAGAGTGATGAGGGGATGTATGAGAGAAGTAAAGGAATTGGGTTACAAAACTTTGGTCAAACCATTGTTTGAATATGGTGGTGTACTATGGGAACCACATTTTGAGTATCAGATACAGAAGTTGGAGAGGGTGGAAAAAAGGGCTGCTTGATTTGTTTCTGGAAATTACCGCAGAATGCAATCAGTAACAGATCTGATAAAAGAGCTGGAATTGGAATCATTGCAAGACAGGAGGAGGGTGAAGAGGGTCATGGGAGTGTACAAGTTGTATATTGCTGATGAGGCATGGAAAGATATTGATGTAAGAATTAAAATAATGCTTGGAAGGGAAAAAAAGATGACCATGACCACAAGCTTGCACTCGATTTCAGGCACAGGGGTGTAGGAAGATTCTCTTTTTTAGTTAAGGGTGTTAGGGATTAGAATAAGTAACCAAGAGAAATCATTAATAATTTACTAAAAATGTTGATAGAATTAAATTTGTAGAGGGCAAATGAAGGTGTTTGAAGGAAAGGGAGAAGATGGGTATGCAAGGAAATTGCCACCGGAGCATGCTGTCCATTGCAATTTAATTAAATATTATTATTCCTGCGTTATAGATTTAAGGCCAGATCATTTTTTATTAAAAAAGTTTCAAAGTATTGAGAAAGAGTATGAAGAATTATTGAAATAATTGTTGATTAAATTTTTCCTTATTTTATGCAGTACTAGTGTAATTAAAAAGTTTGTTTGGTTAAATCCCAAATCTTTTCACAGTGCATACGGTATGTTGACAGTCATTTGTTCATCATATGAGGAGGTATAACTCGACAGACTGGTGCAGTCTTCCAGAAAAGTAGGATTGAGTGGGCCGGCACCTAATTTTACCCTCTCACTTCTTTCAGATCTCGTCCACTACACAAAAAATACTCTTAATACACCATCACAATTAGGGATTGCTATCCAGCAAAGTGGAATCCCGCATCATTATACAGTCTGGCGGATCCCACACAAAATTAAGCAGATCCGCAATCCACAAAATGTGGATAAAACGCGTGTCAGTGCGTGACTCACTGCCCCACTCGGTCTCTATCGGATGTATTGCACTGTTTGCCTGTACCCTTGCAGTTGACATTTGACTTGTGTTAATAAACGTTTCTTTTTGTCAACCTTCGTCATTCGTAAGTAAATAGATAGACTTTTACATATTAACTAGCTGTTACCCGCGACTTCGTACGCGTGGACTTGGAGTTTCATTTCCAGAATTGGATATAGAAAACTGTAAGTAACGTAAGATTTGTCCCAAACAACACCGAGTCGACATAATATGATGGAAAGCCATCAATATATCATCCTATCGTCTAATCTGTCTCATGAAGAGAATCAATTTACAACATATTTAAAAACAGAAAAGTAAGCGAAGGTGCGGGGATGTGTGTGTGTGTGTGTGTGTGTGGGGGGGGGGGGGTTAACTGATGGTGGCTATATTTCAGCTTGGTTTTTTCTTCTTTATTCAACATGAGCATCTGAATCTTATAATCTAATAGCAGCACATTGTCTTCTAGACCTGCACCTTAGGCCAGGTTTACGTCCGTAAGGCATGTCAAGAAGAAAGACAAATTGGTGCCAGAAACATTTATACAGACACAAATGAATAGTACAGTGCAGAGCAAATTGACTTCTATACTAAATAATAAGTTTTGTTTCTTATCGAAATTTATTAATAAATCAAACACTAACAGACTGCGTGACTGTAAGTTCTTAAAATTTCGTGACTAAAACTGTTTTTCATACCGAAAAAAATGTCCTGTGTCCTTCCTACACTATTTCATTGTTAAATTCCATCAATATTGGTATAGCCATTTAGTCGTCAAAACGTAACAAAAAGACAGAAACTTACTTCCACATTTATAATATAATAGCTGGTACCGACAACTTCGTTCATGATTGTAAAGTATTCATATTGACAGCTGTAGACATCTAACTACCATAGTGCACGATGGGAGACTCGATACTATTACCACACACAAATACCAGTATTCTGCACTATGTAGTTCCGGCAGCAAAGTAAAATTTACGGATACACACAAGTCTTTGGATGAAATACGAAAATATTCATGATCGACCAATTTCAAACACCATATCTCACACACTCCCACAGTTACCGAATTTCGGCCAACGATGTGATCGATGCGTGACTCTGTGTTACTACCACACAAAAACGCCGGTAATCTGCGATTGATAGTTTTCACTTAAAAGTGATACACCGTGACACATGCGTCTTTGGCAGAAATATGAAATTGCCGCAGGTCGACCATTTTATCCCCCATTTCTCCCACACCCTCATAGCTACCGACATCTAACAACCATAGTGCACTACATGAGATACGATTCTAATACAAAAAACAAACAGCAATGCTCTATGCTATGTAGTTGTGGCAGAAAAGTGACATATGCGGAGACAGTCGAAATACGAAAATATCCTTGGTCGGACACTTACAACCACCATATCTACCACAGTACCACAGTTTCTGAAATTCGGCCGCTGTTGTGATCAAAGGTGACTCTGTGCTACTACTACACACAAACGCCAGTTATCTGTGATCTATAGTTTTCGCTGAAAAGTGATACACCATGACACTTTTGTCTTTTGCAGAAGTATGAAATTGCCACAGGTCGGCCACTTTCAACACCCATATCTCCCACACCCCCATAGCTACCGACATCTAACAACCATAGTGCACTACATGAGATACGATTCTACTACCAAACACAAACAGCAATGCTCTATGCTATGTAGTTGTGGCAGAAAAGTGACATATGCGGAGACAGTCGAAATACGAAAATATCCTTGGTCGGCCACTTACAACCACCATATCTACCACAGTACCACAGTTTTTGAAATTCGGGCCGCTGTTGTGATCGAAAGGTGACTCTGTGCTACTACTACACACAAACACCAGTTATCTGTGATCTATAGTTTTCGCTGAAAAGTGATACACCATGACACTTTTGTCTTTGGCAGAAGTATGAAATTGCCACAGGTCGGCCACTTTCAACCCCCATATCTCCCACACCCCCATAGCTACCGACATCTAACAACAATAGTGCACTACATGAGATACGATTCTACTACCAAACACAAACAGCAATGCTCTATGCTATGTAGTAGTGGCAGAAAAGTGACATATGCGGAGACAGTCGAAATACGAAAATATCCTTGGTCGGCCACTTACAACCATCATATATACCACAGTAACACAGTTTCTAAAATTCGGCCGCTGTTGTGATCGAAAGGTGACTCTGTGCTACTACTACACACAAACACCAGTTATCTGTGATCTATAGTTTTCGCTGAAAAGTGATACACCATGACACTTTTGTCTTTGGCAGAAGTATGAAATTGCCACAGGTCGATCACTTTCAACCCCCATATCTCCCACACCCCCATAGCTACCGACATCTAACAACCATAGTGCACTACATGAGATACGATTCTACTACCAAACACAAACAGCAATGCTCTATGCTATGTAGTTGTGGCAGAAAAGTGACATATGCGGAGACAGTCGAAATACGAAAATATCCTTGGTCGGCCACTTACAACCATCATATCTACCACAGTACCACAGTTTTTGAAATTCGGCCGCTGTTGTGATCGAAAGGTAACTCTGTGCTACTACTACACACAAACGCCAGTTATCTGTGATCTATAGTTTTCGCTGAAAAGTGATACACCATGACACTTTTGTCTTTGGCAGAAGTATGAAAATTGCCACAGGTCGGCCACTTTCAACCCCCATATCTCCCACACCCCCATAGCTACCGACATCTAACAACCATAGTGCACTACATGAGATACGATTCTACTACCAAACACAAACAGCAATGCTCTATGCTATGTAGTTGTGGCAGAAAAGTGACATATGCGGAGACAGTCGAAATACGAAAATATCCTTGGTCGGCCACTTACAACCATCATATCTACCACAGTACCACAGTTTTTGAAATTCGGCCGCTGTTGTGATCGAAAGGTGACTCTGTGCTACTACTACACACCAAATGCCAGTTATCTGTGATCTATAGTTTTCCGCTGAAAAGTGATACACCATGACACTTTTGTCTTTGGCAGAAGTATGAAATTGCACAAGGTCGGCCACTTTCAACCCCCATATCTCCCACACCCCCCCATAGCTACCGACATCTAACAACCATAGTGCACTACATGAGATACGATTCTACTACCATACACAAACACCAATGTTCTATGCTATGTAGTTGTGGCAGAAAAGTGACATATGCAGAGACAGTCGAAATCAAAAATATCCTTGGTCCGGCCACGTACAACCACCATATCTACCACAGTACCACAGTATCTGAAATTCGGCCGCTGTTGTGATCGAAAGGTGACTCTGTGCTACTACTACACACAAACGCCAGTTATCTGTAATCTATAGTTTTCGCTGAAAAGTGATACACCATGACACTTTTGTCTTTGGCAGAAGTATGAAATTGCCACAGGTCGATCACTTTCAACCCCCATATCTCCCACACCCCCATAGCTACCGACATCTAACAACCATAGTGCACTACATGAGATACGATTCTACTACCAAACACAAACAGCAATGCTCTATGCTATGTAGTTGTGGCAGAAAAGTGACATATGCGGAGACAGTCGAAATACGAAAATATCCTTGGTCGGCCACTTACAACCACCATATCTACCACAGTACCACAGTTTCTGAAAATCGGCCGCTGTTGTGATCGAAAGGTGACTCTGTGCTACTACTACACACAAACACCAGTTATCTGTGATCTATAGTTTTCGCTGAAAAGTGATACACCATGACACTTTTGTCTTTGGCAGAAGTATGAAATTGCCACAGGTCGACCACTTTCAACCCCCCATATCTCCACACCCCCATAGCTACCGACATCTAACAACCATAGTGCACGACAGGAAAGAAGATTCTACTACCACACACAAATACTAAAGGTCTATGTTATGTAATTGTGGCAGGAAAGAGAAGTATACGGAGATACGAATTTTGGTCGAAATATGAAAACGCCCTGCACTGACCAACTTTAATCATTATATCTCCCACATCCCCACAGCTATCGGCATTCGGCAACGTTGTGCACGACAGGAAACTCCATGCTACTTCCACCAACAAACATCAGGGATCTGTGCAAGGTAGTGGTGGCTGAAAAGTGAAATATAGGAAAAAACACGTCTATTTGCTTATATATATATAAGATTTTCGAGTACACATTTCTGTAATTTTGAGTTATGTTGTGATTTAGTACGATTTTCTAACTATATAATTATTTTTTATGTGTTGCAAACATTATCTGAACTACAAAGTTACAGCTTTTTATTCACAGTTTCATTATTCCCATTTTCTGCAGATAAAGTTATTGTGACAATTTTCCTTTTTTGCAGCTGAAAAATTTGATTATTTTTGATAGGAAACTAATGTTATTGTAATTTTAATCGCATATCTATTTATTTAGCGGCTATCAAAAGGCAATTGTATATCCTTTTACTTATTGCTGTTTTGGCCGCGTCCTCAATGCGTTTCTTTAAAAAGCCGCCTGCTTACATGTGGCCTCTCAGGCTATAGATTAATCCCTCTTCTCCTTGTTATTATTTCGACTAAAGGCAAAAAGATATAATGAAGTTTTTCACGGGTGTATCGACGAATTGTGTTGTAGGAATACCATCTTCGACGGCTGCCTCCGCCGTCTCCCTCACATGTGAAATCTCGTGTTTT
>JARYHS010014510.1:0-15557 GCA_031002005.1 Vandiemenella viatica
AGTTAGGAAAACCGCTTTATTCATGTATATGTGGAGAGGAAGGGAGGTTACATAGCTTCTCCAGTCATACCTATTCTGCTGTGCTATACGACTGGCTTGGGAGATCGGTCGTCCTTCGGTGGAGCTGTCATTTCACAATCGTCTATCATTAAAATGAGCCCACACTAGTAGCGACAGATGTGGGCGCACACAATCGTACTTCCTGGTTCAGCTCAAGGAAGAATATGTTGTGACGAGGTTCGAAACTGGGTGTATATCTAATTAGTTTTTCCTGTCTCTTCTCAAGGATAACGGCTTTTTTCTTCGGTAGCGCTGTTACGCATGAAGGCCCATTATGAGTTTGAATTAACTAGGAGCGATCACTGTGATAAAGATTAAAGTAAAAAAAAGTTTTTGGCCCTGAAATACCTGAAATAGAGATGGAATTACCTTAAATTATTTTGACTAACGATTTTTAGTGGTACCTGATTTGCAGGGCGATGAGGCATTAGATTTCAGTTACCGTCGGTCCAACGAGTATGGTGGCTGAGCCGTAAAATTCTAGCCTCACATTCAGGAGGACGTGGGTTCGAATTACCTTCCGGCAATCCAGATTTCCATTTCCATGTTTTTCCGAAATCACTTCAGACGGAAGAGAAGATAGTTCCATGAAAAGGTCATTGGTAAATTCCTTACCGTTCCTGGCCTCCATTTCTTTCCCGCATGTAATGATCTCGATGTCGAAAATTTTATAAGAAGTAATTTTTAATCGTTTTACCTATCTCTGTAAGTGATATGAGTAGATTCAGTGAATAGAACATTATTGAAAAAGAGGAATATTTTAGTTTCAAACAGTGACCTAGGATTGTTCAAGTTGTTAATGGATGGGATAGTCGAGGGAAGGACCTGTAGTTGAAGACAAAGATTCGAATACATGAAGCATATAACTGAGTACGTAGATTGTATTAGGATTGTTGATATGTAGATATCACTATCGAACTTGTCTAGAGACCAATCATAAAAAATGAAGAAATTTCTATGAGTAATTATTATTCTTTTATATACCAAATAAGTTCTAAAGAATCTTTAAACAGCAGCCGAAACAAGAACCTATCGTATCAACAACATATCGTTAAAAGTTAATAGTTACAGAAGTAATCCATATTAAATTTACCCTTTGTTTCAATTGTTTGAGAATTTGACGTCCTTGTGATGCTAGCAGCGAAGGTTGTAGTAAAAAATTGTTTAAGAAGTTGACAAGCTAAGAACGAATTTGTGGAATAGTTTCCCCAAATGCAGAAATAACATTGTGAATACGTTAATCGGATAGTAAATTTAGAAAATTTGACCAAATGAATCTGAACATTAAGGCAGTGCCGGTTCTAGGAGGAAGCAAACGGGGGCACTTGCCCCGGTTGGCAACTTTAGGGGGCGGTAAAATCATGTTTGAAGGCCGGAAATTTAAGTCGCCGCAATTTCTTTTTTTCTTTTTCTTTTAACTCCACTGCTGCCCTGGATGGCGTCAATGGGTGATAATAGAGGTGGCGGCGACAGTGGGGACGGTAAAATTATGTTGGAAGGGCGAAAATCTCACAGTTTTTGCCCCGGCTCGGAAAATTCATAGATCCACCCCTGTATTAAGGAAATAATAAATTCAAAAGAAATTAATTACGAAAAACTTATTAAGTTACATTTACTATTGAAACGGAGAATAAATTTGCAGAGATTTAAAAAAAAGAACAAATTACAAATATTGGCATTATATAAAATCTTAATATACTTAATTATTACGTTGGTTTCCAACTTGAAGTTCTTGCATTATTACAGCTAACAAGAGGAACGCTTATTCCAAAAACGATATGGAAAAATCGTGTGACGATAGGAGAATGGAATTTTTCCGGTATATTTTTTTTAGTTATATGTTTTCCGCCCGCAGTAGCCCGTGAGATGCTGCTATATGAGCCACGTTTGCTGGTTATGAACTCGCGTCTTTCCCGATACCATGAATCAGCTGAGAGGAATTTCGATGGGCCCGACTAGGTGTAGGGCTTGAGGAGTATTTGATGGCTGATAAAGCGATCTCTATTGCGCGTAGCCTAAACAGGGACTTGTACGATACAAATCTGACCGAAAATTACTTGTTGAACCAACCGTGTGTTGACCGACTTCAGGAAATTAGCATTAAGGAATTTTGATAACATGTCATCATCTAAATTTACATACCCTCTTAACTTTCAGTAGTTCATAACTAAGAGTATGGCAGTACATGAAACCAATGTCTCACTTTTCATTACGTTTTATGTTTCCTTCCCTTACTATGGAAGGATATTATTGATAAGAAGTTTTATTCATTTGATTTAGATGGAAATTTGCGTCCTGAATTCAACAGTGCACGATAATGGTATGTAACTGCTGAAAATCCGGTTGGTTTCCCTCAAAAATCTTTAAAATTTCAAGCGCGAAACTATCCAGTATCCAGTAACAAAATGTGCTACCCTTGCTTGAAATCATCCAGTTTGTTCAAAAACAGACTCTCTGACTCACTACTAGAACATGCTAGTAGCAGACAGTGCTACCTTCATTTAGCCGTCATTACAGCCGCCTAACAGAAGACACGATTCAGTATTCAGTCGCACGCTGTTGCGATTATGCGGTTATTTCAATTCCCAGTGCCTTTAAAAGTGGTGGACTAATATTATTTCAGTTTTTCAGACTCATATCTATATCACCATCTATGTATCCGTCGATTATATAATTCACTATTTCATAATTGTTTTGATAATAGTCACAAGACTGCTTAGAATTATTATCGAAACGGCAAGAAGTGATCAAGGAAAGCATATTGATTTTGGCGACAAAGCACCAGACATTTCTGCTGGCAGATACATTTAGAAAGTAGTTCAAAAGATTGTGAAAATATATCTAAGGCTGGATATTACTTAAACCTGACACCTTTTGATTTATGATTCAAAATGAAGCGTCCACTTCTACTCCGACGTGATTTTGTTTCTTAGGTTGAAAAGTAATTTGAGTCATAAGCACAGCGATCTATAGATACGACTTAAATACCGCTCATTAAACGTTCACCAACTATTGTGATGAATAACTAGAAATGTCTAATTCTGCTATGGTATCTCAATTGTTCAAAAATTTCCACAATGTCATTGTACCAACTTTTTTATACGCTTCCTCATGCAAAGTAAACGACTGATGCTCACAAAAGCAAATCTAAGAGGACGATCTATGACACAAGAAGAAAGGACATTGTCTTACTAAACGTGAAGAGATTCTAAAAGAAAAGCAATTAGGATCTTAGTGGATGAAGATTGGTAGTAAGGATATGATGAACGAGCTAATATTGTATAAATCATAAATACCTACCAGAAAAATATGAAAAACCTAATTAGCTAAGTTGAGAAAACCAAGACAGATCGTAAAGAAAATTTAAACAAACTGAATGAAAATTAATTTCGGTCAAGGTTAAATAGTTTAGTTTCTGACTATTTCAAGGTGGATTGTAGTGCCTATTTTACGGTTTGAATTCTTCCATTCGCAAACTACATATTTTTTCTCATAACAAATGTACACATTCGAAGCTGTTAAAAAAACTTTAAAACATTTGGACAAGGAATGATTGAAGTTAGATGAAATATTTTTAATTCTATTTCATTTCTCACTATGTATGTACACTCTTTGGCAAAAAAAATTGACTGTCCGCGCCTGAGTCTAAGTCCCTTATTTCGCACAATGTGGCATCATTGCGCGTATTCAACTCAGCGCCAATCTGTTATTTATTTCCTTAAGTCAAGCCTCGAACAAAGCAGGAAGACTCCGCCCGCCCATTGACGATTCTTCTTGGTAGTCCATTTATCATTCCCCACATTTCAGTAAAAAGCTATTGACCGATCTCGAAACAGGTAACGCATTTTCCTGTCCCTGCATTGACTATAATATTAGCCAAGATATCGCCGACCATACCTCAATCGGACGAAATTCGGTTCCAGCTACACTTTTCTTAAATTCTGATCGTGAAACATATCGTTAAAGTTGTAATTAACAAGATTGCAATAAAGCGCAGTAAAAATGAGGTTCAGTTATACATTTTATTCCAAATAATTAGCGTAAAATTATAACGATATTTATTTATATATGGATGTGGCTAATTAGTTGCAATAATGCAACACATAATGGGGTGTGTGGTCCGAGAAGTGGGTGTAAATGTTCAAAGATCCAGAGTTTTTAGTTCTACAAAACTATTGAAACGATTATAAAGAGATTATTTCGGATAATTGTCTAATGCCAGTTGAATGTAACTGACTTCCGAGGCAGGATAAGGTTGTTTACCCACTGCACGAGTCGTCTGTGACCATGAGCTCCGTTTGCTTGTGGCTAACCATCTAGTCTTGTAAACGCGTGGTCCTCGGTTCGAGTCTAGTTTTTCCAATTATTTTTTTGCATTTATTTTAAACAAGTCGAACCTACAACTGCGTTATGCGTAAAATATAACATCGACTCTTACCTGCTTGCGTCAGGACATAACATACTTAAGGAAAGACTCGTAACTGAGTGCTTCTTAATAAACTGCACACGTAACTATGAAAGCTTTCACAGAGGTAACACTGAAAGAAATCTTCTCGGGCTTCAACATCGTAGAAATAGTGTCGTGTGGTTACGTTAGGTGGACTATAACGAGTTCGCACCATCTTCAAGGAGACGAAAAACTAAATAATATTACTATACCAATTTCTTATTATGCGTCTGGATTTACGATTCGTCGACTTCTAAGTCATTAAAGGTGGAAAGGGAATGGAGACAAGGAATGGGAAGGAATTCGGACCATGGGTTTTGGAAGAAATAATCCCGCCATTCACACGAAGTGACTTGGAGAAACGAAGGAAAATCCAAATCTGGATAGCCGGATAGGAATTCAAACAAGCTTCCTCTCGAATGCGGAGCCATAGCGTTAACGCTCAGCCATTAGGTTCAGTTTTTCAATATCTTTCGTATTTGATCTATGATGCCGTCCATAAAATTATTTAAAAAATCTATTGAAAAGTTAAAAATCGTAAATTAAAATATATGTGCAGAAGTGAGTTCATCTGATGAGAGCGGGGATATCAAAAAAATCTCTGAAATCAGAAACGCAATTCAAATTTCATTTTCTCTCTCTCTACTCTTTTCGCCCCTCTCTCTTTTTTTAATTTTTTTTTTTTTGCTAGGGCTTTACGGCTCGGCGACAGAAAGGTCATTAGAGGCGGGATCGGATTGGGGCAAGAAACGGGCAGGAACTCAAACCCGCGCCCTCCCGAATACGAGGCCAGAAACGTTAACCGTTCACGCACCACACCCGGTACTTTTTTTAAATTTTTAGCAGCTATCAAATTCAAAGTGAATATAAGCTCCCTCTTATATGGAAGATATTGTCATATTAATCCCGTTGTTTAATGAAGTAGTATTAAACCAAAATGACGACAAAATTGATCGGTTTGCTAGTAACCAAATAGATAACATTTCAGTCTTTTCGTAGAAATGTTAAAAAAAAAAAAAAAATCAATTCACATTCTAATTGAGCAAAGACCTCAGACCGGATGCTAAAACGACAGAAATTTGCAGTCTAAATAAAATTTGGTAAAATAAGAAATTTCAATGTAGTTATGATGTAATTCTCTATAATATTTTCTCATTTTTTTTCAAGTATGTCTTTCAGTAAAGATTAAGAGGTAGTTGGAATGAAATTATCACGCTGAGCAATAACACAGCTAATTGTCACAAAATTTTATAAATCGGCAGTACTACTCTCCGCAGCTATAGTGTAATTCTAAAATATCATAGTAGACGGAAACGTAGTGTTTACAAAGCGTATAATACTGGTTTCCTTGTTCCTTGCCACACTGACATTCCCGCACTGAATTTCAATTTTATGCCTCAGTTTTCCTCCTACAATGTTCTGATTGAATGCCTATAAGACTTTGCAATATTTAAACTTACAAAAGAAATTGTTGCTCGTCATTCTGAGACAGACATTATAATGTAAATTATTTGGGTTGGAATAAAATATACAGTAGCTACAGTTTGAATTTTAAAAAAACCGTGCGGCAAGAGAATCAATTCTTATCACCGATCAAGAAAAACAAAGTTACTTTCATAGCGTTTGTTGATTTAGAAAAAAAAAGCTGTTGGTGATGTAAGGCGGGACAAAATGTTCAAACTTTTTAAAAAAAGTCAGGTCTTACGTATAGAGATAGAAAAATATTTTATAAGTGATATAAGAATCAAGTGGTATAATAAAAGTAGAGAATCATGAGAGTCACCAATCAGTTGAAAAGTGTATCAGATATGGTTGCAGTTCATACTTACTAATATTCAACTTATATGTGGAGGAAGCTACAAAAGAAGTAAAAAAGGAATTTTAATGTGGCTTCATGAAAAAAGTAGTTTCAAATATTGCCCCAGGAACCAGAGAGAACTTTTTAAAACTGTATGTATGGAGCATAGCACCTTATGGTAACGAAGCATGGACTTCAGGAATACCTGAAAGAAGGAAAATTGAAGCATTCGAAATGTGGTGCTATAGGAGGATGCCGAAAATTAAGTGGACAGTTAAACCACGAAATTAATATGTTTTGTAAATGATGGCTGACGAAAGAAGTTTGTGGAAGAATCGTACACAAAGAAGAAACAGATTCGTGGGTGGTTTTTTAATACATTTGGGATTGGTTATGTATGAAGCAGATAACGGTGGACGTGTTTTAAGAGAGGTGTTTTGAGATGAAGGGGATAGTGCAAAATAAGATGGGATGGTGGTTTATATCAAACCAATCGAGAGACTGACGACAGTAAAATAAGAGATGAAATAAGACAGAAGGTGCCGGCCGATTGAGACCTACTCCCCCGAAACACATCGATGGGGCCGACAGCTTAGCGTCCAAATCCGGCGGACGAGTCACTGTCAGAAGTTCCATACGCGCTACAGAGAGGTTTGGGATTTAAGCCAGGACTTTCGTGCACCATCTGATAATTGGTAATAATGCACCGCCACCGAAACATGCCCTAGTTCTAAAAAGTTCTTCAACCATCGGAGCTCAAATCAGATGACGCCGCGCATCATCACGGAGCTATAATGACCCGAAACGAGGAAGTTGGCTATAGAAGTGTAGCATTTAAAAATCAAACTCTACAGCAACAACTCCAATCAAACTCTCTGCCTTTACGGAACTAAAGTCAACTAAACTCGTCACATTATATTGGATGAGCAATATTTTAAATTCCACAAACACACCTTTAACCGCCAATGAGGCCTATGAACTAATCAAAAAAATGTTTTCATCGGAGTTTGTTTTTAAACAATTTGATGTAAAATATAATAATGTTTACTTTTACATATATGATATGTATTTTACAACAAGTGAGAAGGGGATAGTCAATGTAAAAATGCTCGACTTGAGGTGGGATCGAACCCAGTACCCTCACCTCCGCAGGCCAATGCTTAACCGTTCAACCATTTTGCATTACGGGTAAACCTACCTCGTCCATTATACAATAAAAGTAAACATATATATATAAAGATACAACATTTCAAGTTGAATAGTTAATGATGATCTATATAAAGAATCAAACTGTTATAACAGAAATAATCAGTCAAATAAAAATATGATAGATAGACGGGGAAGGAAAGTAAATTTCTATTTAGGCAATGTGTCTGTTCTCTTGATACCGCCTAGCTGTAAGATACGTTTCCTTGAATAGGAAATTACCACAGCACTGCCAGAAGTCAGAAATCGTGGCAACACTGGAAGAAGTAGATGTGGCAACGTCTAAGAGGAAGTAAGTGCCAACTTCCTATTTCCTTCGGCCAAGAAGAATACCTTTATAACACTAAATAACACGTAATAATTTATCACGATCGACTCTTTTGGAAAGATTGAGCAATCATTTATTTTTTCTCCATCTTCACAATTCGGCACACGCATTATTGTAGATGCAGTGACAGTTTATAAAAATAATGGAGCGTGGTGGAATAAGCGCTGACGCGCTGGCCTCTCATTCGGGAGGTTGCGGGTTCGAATCCTCGTCCGGCCATCCAGATTTGGGTTTCACTGATTTCCCCAAATCACTCTATGTGAATACTGGAAAGGTTCCTTTAAAAGGCCATTGGAGAAATCCTTGCTACAACTCCTTTCACGCCTCTAATGATCTCGATGTCGACAACGCGTAAAACCATAAGCAAAAAAGGGAAAAGAATGTATGCTCGCCTCATGTCTTTGAGCAAGCATTGAACTTCATCTTTAATATCTAAGTCAGTCAAATATTTTCGCAGCTTAGGAAAAGGTGGTAGTCACTGTGGGCCAAGTCTGCAACTGTATGATGGGTGGGTGATTATTTTCCAACCAAAGTTTTGCAGAAGATCGACGGTGTGATAAGCAACGTGTGGACCAGCTATGTCGTGAGCAATGCTTGCTTCCTTGCTTACATTTCGTCTTCTTCGTTTCTGAATTGAACTTCTGAGTTTTTTCAGCGTTTTACAGTAGCTGTAGTAGTAGTAGTTGTTGTGGTCGCAGCTTGCATTAACCCGACTAACAATGACTCCTTCCCATTCAATTTTTTTCCTTCTTATGGCACTACGTTTCGTCAACGTCGAGGTCGTTAGAGGCGGGGAAGGACTGCGGAAAAGGAACTGGAAGAAATTCGGCCTTGGCTTTTTAAAGGAACTATACCACCATTTGCCTGGAGTGATTTTGGAAAACCCAAATCTCGATAGGTGGAGGTATTCGAAGCCGTCTCCTCCCGAATGCGACACCATTAGCTTCACTTTTTCATTACTAGTCGTATTTGGTCTACGATTACATCCATAAAATTATTTAAAAATCTACTTAAAGCAAAGTTAATAATCGTAAATGATAAAATGTCGGTAGAAGTGCGATAATTTGATGAGAGGGTGAGTTTCCAAAACAATCTCTGAAATCAGAAACACAATTTAAAAAAAAAAAAAAAATCTGTCTCTCTCTCATTTTCAACCTCTCTCCATTTTTTTCTATTTTTAGCAGCTATAAATTAAATGAATTAAAGATGCTGGATGCTTTATATTCGGTTCCGCTCATAAAATTCATATATTACTAAGGTGATAGATATAAGAAGATTGTCTTGCACCGCAGTGGTATGAGATTGAGTCAGCTACCTCAATTGGAATTTACGCGTCTGCACCAAACAGCATGTGACGGAGGTGAAAGGTTGATTTTTAAATGCTACACTTCTATAGCCAACTTCCTCGTTTCGGGTCATTATAGCTCCGTGATGATGCGCGGCGTCACCTGATTTGAGCTCCGGTGGTTGAAGAACTTTTTAGAACTAGGGCATGTTTCGGTGGCGGTGCATTATTACTAATTATCAGATGGTGCACGAAAGTCCTGGTTTAAATCCCAAACCTCTCTGTAGCGCGTATGGAACTTCTGACAGTGACTCGTCCGCCGGATTTGGACGCTAAGCTGTCGGCCCCATCGATGTGTTTCGGGGGAGTAGGTCTCAATCGGCCGGCACCTTCTGTCTTATTTCATCTCTTATTTTACTGTCGTCAGTCTCTCGATTGGTTTGATATAAACCACCATCCCATCTTATTTTGCACTATCCCCTTCATCTCAAAACACCTCTCTTAAAACACGTGACCGAGCGTGGGGTGTAACGGATAGCGTTCTGGCCTCGCATTCGGGAGGACGGCGGTCGAATCCCCGTCCGGGCATCCAGATTTGGGTTTCCCATGGTTTCCCCAAATCACTCCAGGTGAATGCCGGGATGCTTCCTTCAATAGGCCATGGCCGAATTCCTTCCCATTCCTTGCCCCCATCCCTTCCCGTCTCTAAAGACCACGTTGTTAAAAAAGGTCGTTAAACTGTTAAAAAAAAAAAATTAAAACACGGCCACCGTTATCTGCTTCATACATAACCAATCCCAAATGTATTAAAAAACCACCCACGAATCTGTTTCTTCTTTGTGTACGATTCTTCCACAAACTTCTTTCGTCAGCCATCATTTACAAAACATATTAATTTCGTGGTTTAACTGTCCACTTAATTTTCGGCATCCTCCTATAGCACCACATTTCGAATGCTTCAATTTCCTTCTTTCAGGTATTCCTGAAGTCCATGCTTCGTTACCATAAGGTGCTATGCTCCATACATACAGTTTTAAAAAGTTCTCTCTGGTTCCTGGGGCAATATTTGAAACTACTTTTTCATTAAGCCACATTAACTTCCTCCACATATAAGTTGAATATTAGTAAGGATGAACTGCAACCATATCTGATACACTTTTCCACTGATTGGTGACTCTCATGATTCTCTACTTTTATTATAGCCACTTCTTATATCACTTATAAAATATTTTTCTATCTCGATACGTAAGACCTGACTTTTTTTAAAAAGTTTGAACATTTTGTCCCGCCTTACATCACCAACAGCTTTTTTTTCTAAATCAACAAACGCTATGAAAGTAACTTTGTTTTTCTTGATCGGTGATAAGAATTGATTCTCTTGCCGCACGGTTTTTTCAAAATTCAAACTGTAGCTACTGTATAAATTTTATTCCAACCCAAATAATTTACATTATAATGTCTGTCTCAGAATGACGAGCAACAATTTCTTTTGTAAGTTTAAATATTGCAAAGTCTTATAGGCATTCAATCAGAACATTGTAGGAGGAAAACTGAGGCATAAAATTGAAATTCAGTGCGGGAATGTCAGTGTGGCAAGGAACAAGGAAACCAGTATTATACGCTTTGTAAACACTACGTTTCCGTCTACTATGATATTTTAGAATTACACTATAGCTGCGGAGAGTAGTACTGCCGATTTATAAAATTTTGTGACAATTAGCTGTGTTATTGCTCAGCGTGATAATTTCATTCCAACTACCTCTTAATCTTTACTGAAAGACATACTTGAAAAAAAATGAGAAAATATTATAGAGAATTACATCATAACTACATTGAAATTTCTTATTTTACCAAATTTTATTTAGACTGCAAATTTCTGTAGTTTTAGCATCCGGTCTGAGGTCTTTGCTCAATTAGAATGTGAATTTTTTTTTTTAACATTTCTACGAAAAGACTGAAATGTTATCTATTTGGTTACTAGCAAACCGATCAATTTTGCTCGTCATTTTTGGTTTAATACTACTTCATTAAACAACGGGATTAATATGACAATATCTTCCATATAAGATGGAGCTTATATTCACTTTGAATTTGATAGCTGCTAAAAATTAAAAAAAAGTACCGGGTGTGGTGCGTGAACGGTTAACGTTCTGGCCTCGTATTCGGGAGGGCGCGGGTTTGAGTTCCTGCCGTTTCTTGCCCCAATCCGATCCCGCCTCTAATGACCTTTCTGTCGCCGAGCCGTAAAGCCCTAGCAAAAAAAAAAAAAAAAAGAGAGAGGGGCGAAAAGAGTAGAGAGAGAGAAAATGAAATTTGAATTGCGTTTCTGATTTCAGAGATTTTTTTGATATCCCCGCTCTCATCAGATGAACTCACTTCTGCACATATATTTTAATTTACGATTTTTAACTTTTCAATAGATTTTTTAAATAATTTTATGGACGGCATCATAGATCAAATACGAAAGATATTGAAAAACTGAACCTAATGGCTGAGCGTTAACGCTATGGCTCCGCATTCGAGAGGAAGCTTGTTTGAATTCCTATCCGGCTATCCAGATTTGGATTTTCCTTCGTTTCTCCAAGTCACTTCGTGTGAATGGCGGGATTATTTCTTCCAAAACCCATGGTCCGAATTCCTTCCCATTCCTTGTCTCCATTCCCTTTCCACCTTTAATGACTTAGAAGTCGACGAATCGTAAATCCAGACGCATAATAAGAAATTGGTATAGTAATATTATTTAGTTTTTCGTCTCCTTGAAGATGGTGCGAACTCGTTATAGTCCACCTAACGTAACCACACGACACTATTTCTACGATGTTGAAGCCCGAGAAGATTTCTTTCAGTGTTACCTCTGTGAAAGCTTTCATAGTTACGTGTGCAGTTTATTAAGAAGCACTCAGTTACGAGTCTTTCCTTAAGTATGTTATGTCCTGACGCAAGCAGGTAAGAGTCGATGTTATATTTTACGCATAACGCAGTTGTAGGTTCGACTTGTTTAAATAAATGCAAAAAAATAATTGGAAAAACTAGACTCGAACCGAGGACCACGCGTTTACAAGACTAGATGGTTAGCCACAAGCAAACGGAGCTCATGTTCACAGACGACTCGTGCAGTGGGTAAACAACCTTATCCTGCCTCGGAAGTCAGTTACATTCAACTGGCATTAGACAATTATCCGAAATAATCTCTTTATAATCGTTTCAATAGTTTTGTAGAACTAAAAACTCTGGATCTTTGAACATTTACACCCACTTCTCGGACCACACACCCATTATGTGTTGCATTATTGCAACTAATTAGCCACATCAATATATAAATAAATATCGTTATAATTTTACGCTAATTATTTGGAATAAAATGTATAACTGAACCTCATTTTTACTGCGCTTTATTGCAATCTGTTAATTACAACTTTAACGATATGTTTCACGATCAGAATTTAAAAAAGTGTAGCTGGAACCGAATTTCGTCCGATTGAGGTATGGTCGGCGATATCTTGGCTAATATTATAGTCAATGCAGGGACAGGAAAATGCGTTACCTGTTTCGGATCGGTCAATAGCTTTTTACTGAAATGTGGGGAATGATAAATGGACTACCAAGAAGAATCGTCAATGGGCGGGCGGAGTCTCCTGCTTTGTTCGAGGCTTGACTTAAGGAAATGAATAACAGATGGCGCTGAGTTGAATACGCGCAATGATGCCACATTGTGCGAAATAAGGACTTAGACTCAGGCGCGGACAGTCAATTTTTTTGCCAAAGAGTGTACACATAATTGGTTCGTAATCCTTACTTCCATTTAATAACAAATAGCGACCGACAGATCTATGACGGTGCAAATATACAGAAGGAGGCTGTAGTTATAGCGTCCAGAAGACATACAAAAGCTGATGTCAAATGGGGCACACGTCACCACAGCAACTTCCCATGACGGAATCGCAAAATCTTCAATAGAACATTAAGCATAGATAAACACTGACAAATCATATCCACAGTAATGCACCATGTGTCGCCTCTTTCCCACCCGCCCCCTCTCCCCCTTTTGTTACTAGGTCTGTTACGGAGAACTGTGAAAGCAGCTCCTTATGCTATGCAACAATCAGCTGTCAGCATTGTTGTCGATGTCGTAATCTACTGAACCGGAGGACATTTTCAGGAAGAACAACAGCAAATATTGTTTAATTCAAGATGTATAGGTATTATTTTTAAAAAATTATTCTTGAAGGTAAAATCTATATAAATTTTCTTCACGAAAGAGCAGATCTTGAATTTTGAGATGGATTTTAATCTAATTTTTATTAATATTGTCCCAGATGCTATCTTTTTTTTTTTCTTCTTTTCTTTTTTGCTGTCGTCAGTCTTTCGACTGGTTTGATGCAATCCTCCATCCTTTCCTATCCTGTGCTAACCTCTTCATTTCTACGTACCCCTTACAGCCATGTCCTCAATTACCTGTTTCATATATTCTAATCTCTGTCTTCCTCTACAGTTTCTACCTTCGACTGTTCCCTCCACTAAAAAATTAACCAATCCATAATGTCTCAAAATATGACCTACAGCCTGTCTGCTATCCTACAAAAACCTAAACCGCTTTATTTCGTGAGTATATAATATTGTTGTGGGCATCGGTGGCAGGTTGAATCTTGTATTAATTGTAAAAGGCAAATATAACCTCCTTTTCTCTTTGGTGACAAATGCTCGGAAGAAATGGATGGCTGATTTTCTACCTTGAAGACTTGCACACTTGCCAGCCTAGCATTCCATTAATTACGCGAGGTGAAATATGGGGGGGGGTCCGACAAAAATCTCACGAAACCTCACAAGGGGGAGAGGGGTCAACGGAGATCTCACGTGAGGTTTTGAAATTCTAGTAAAGTCGACTTTAGGAGGGTATTTGGTCCAAAAACCGACCTTAGGGGGAGGGGGAGGGTATAACCGCCCTTGGAAGCATTAAACAAAAAAAAGTCTCAGGAAGGTACGAGGTCGATTAGTAAAGGGGGGAGGGGTCTCACGTCAGTTTAGAGGAGGGGTCCGCCCAGATCTCACGAAGTCCGGTGGGGGGGGGGGGTCTGAAATTCTAGAAAAAACACCTCACGTAATACGCCCCTTCACCGCGTCGAGCCCGTTCTAGGACAGAGCGATTTTAACCGATTGTAGTGTTCATTCCGCCACTCTTGTACGGTGTGGAAACCATTTTTATATACATACACCATTGCATGAATCTGTAACGCGGCTATATCTGTTCTCTACCATTACGGAAAAAAAACTATTGAACAAGTGTGGGAGTTTTGACAGCTTGAGTGATTAGAATCCGACTTAAAGTCTTAGGTAAGTCATCTGGCGCCTGAACATGAAATTATAATCTGCCCTGACACAAACCTACAATTTGACTTAAGTTTAAAAATACTCAACCACTGCGTTTTGTTTCAAACTAATATTTCTACTAAAAGTGAGAGGTATAATTACGTAACGTCACCTGTCATCGTAGCAGTATTATATTCTTTTGCCTAGAATATGCCATAACTTAAAACTAATGAACAGATTTTGACGCGACTTTCAGTTTGAAAGGATACGTTCTGGCATAAAAATTTAAAATGTATACAGTTACGTTATCTTAACTGGGACGGGTCGAAAGATTAATTCCTTCTTTTTTTTTTTTTAACAGTTTAACGTCCCTTTTTAACAAACGTGGTCTTAGAGACGGGAAAGGATGGGGGCAAGGAATGGGAAGGAATTCGGCCATGGCCTTTTGAAGGAAGATCCCGGCATTCACCTGGAGTGATTTGGGGAAACCATGGAAAACCCAAATCTGGATGCCCGGACGGGATTCGATAATTCCTTCTTACAACAGCAACAAAAACAAATAAAAAACAAAAAAATTCTTTAACTTTTCGATTCAAAAGCCAAAAATGTAATGGTATGGTTCGTAAACATTAAAAAACATCATCATTTGATGGGATTAGAACCAGAAGATGCTTTGAACATAGATCTTTTCGAGAGAAGTAATGGCAAATGGGGCAAGCTGAGACAAACGTTGCAAAAGAAAACGCGGTACCTGGACAGAAGAGCGCAAACAGGCATATTCAAAATGAATGAAGGACTACTGGGTTAAAAAGAAGATTAAACTCGCTGACAAGTACACTAAGGCTTAATTAATGTGGTTCTAGTTTACTTCAACGAATATAGAAAAAAAAATATGACGCTAACCTAAAGCAATCTTTTGGTTCTTCTTATAAGTATTGGGAATTCAGCTTTTAAACACCCACAAATGGCCGTAATGTAGCATATCTAACAAATTAGCTGTAGCGATTTTATCGATTTTCAGCGAAGATATTTTTTTTTGTAAAGAAGCAATGAATGGTGTACCTAATGAGGAAACAATGTATAAAAATTTGAAATAACATTTACAATATTGATTCTCATTATATAA
>JARYHS010014511.1:0-11261 GCA_031002005.1 Vandiemenella viatica
TACAATACTTGCCTTAAACAAAATAATACATTATCGCTACGAAATTATGGTGCAAATGATATTTACAGTAAATGGTATGCGATTTGGTCGAAATGTCGTCTGGGTTTCTACGAGCAAGTTGCAGCGACTTTTCTTCCTATTTCAGCTAATGCGGGAACACTTACGTTTATTTGGAGAGTTTTTATTGTTGTGGTTGTAGATTGATGTACCACACACTATTTATAAACCATGTTTCCAACAATGTATACAAAAGTTCAGAGAAACAAACCAGACGTTACTTATGTACAGTGAGGGTGCGCTGGCACGTGACGTCACGAGTGTCGTTAGCTCGCGCCAGGCAGCAAAGCAGCATTTTAGCGGGATTTCAAATAATCTAAATTTTTAAGTTGAATTTTACGTAAATTAAGCACTTTCGTCAAAAAATAAATAGTACCCGGTAAATAACGTGTATCAATAAAGTATTTAAAACCATTTTCAAAAAATAGTCAAATAGCCAAATTTATTCATTTCCTTAAAGATTTATTTAACCAGGCAAGATTAGGATGTCAAGACCTATATTAAATCTGCCAGCTGCTTAAAATACACATTTAACAGTTTACAATGGTTATTTCACATTTTATTTAAATCAAAGCAGTAACTAAAACACTAAATAAAATCTTAATAACATTGCTGTCTAACCGGTGAATCATAGATAAGTGGCACAAACTAATGTTAGTGAATACTGATGTAGAAGAAATACGCGACAATAGCATAAACTGACACTAGTGAAGGCTAAAAAGTATGTGAAAATAGTGTTCCATGTTTTAAGCATTACATATATCCACCACTAATAACCTCAACGTCGATGTAGCTGTAACGATACTGCGAAACTACCGTTTTATCTGCGAAACATTGGGACTTGGTGAAGAATTAATATTGTTGAAGTTCAGTAGTGGGGGAACTTCCGGCGTTGGGGAGCGTGCATAAACCACATAGCTCCATTTTGGCCTCCTGTGAAACCCCTACGTAGGCCTACGTGGTTTTTGCCTCTTCCCCCCCCCCCCCCTCCCTCGTGTCACGTAGCTTTTTTCACTTTTAATTCCAGAATACATTTTGTATTGTTTTCTCTTGTCAGACTGTTTTAAATTACATACGGAAATAATTAACTGAGGGAAATAAATATTCACAAGCTGTTGTGAGTTCTCTTTTCCCATTTTAACTTAGAAAAATGTTATGAAAGGAAAGTTAAGTGGCCTGGCTCGGCCCGTCCCCCCCTCCCTCCACGTAGCCCAGCGTAGCCTTCCAGTCAACCCCCCCCCCCCCTCCTGGACCGAGCCACGTAGTTCGTGCATGCTCCCTTGGCTGGGGGGGGGGGGAAGGAAACGAAGACCTGACCCAAAAAAGTGTCGGAACTGGGTGTGTCTGTGAGGGACTCCGTGAATGGAGTACGGCAAGTGATAACTATCTGCTGCCCTCTAGTCGCATTATTCGTGTTATTTCAAGCCTTTAGAGATTGGAATAGATGCGATGCGGTACGCTGTAGGAAGAAGAAACAATGATTACTCAGGTGTGGTTATCTAGTGAAATACGGCAACACTGCTGAGGCAAGAAGCGGGCATGGAATACGTCTTCAGTTTAACACTTAAATACATTTGTATCAGCTACGACTCGTTTCCACCTAAGGACCTGCAACGTTGGTGACTTAGTTGGTAATTTACTTTCTCTGGTGGCTACTCTTGTAGTGTTAAATGACTGTTCAGCTGAAACTAGCTGTGAACAGTGCTGTGATTATTTTATGACTACTGACTTATCATTTGAGGTCGTACAAGATTCCGATTGGCCCCAGTCACTTATTTTCTACGCCAGAGAGGTTGGCGGCAGTGAACAATTAACATGACTTTATTAATGCAGGTACGTGATCTAGATCATTAAGTGAATGTAACAGTCTGTAATTAATTACACAGTTACAAGTCGTGAAGTCAGAAGCATGATGATAGGCAGAGCGGCAGTGGAAAGAGAAGTCCAGTACCTTAACAATCGAGCGCTTACACGGAAATATGTAAATAAATAAATAAAAAACTATACATCGCAGAGCATTAAAACATAGGTATTGGATGAAGCGCCTACCTAGTGCACAGTGTTACCCGCCTGGTTCAGAAGATTGATCGAAATTGTTGGAAAAATGTTATTTTTTATGCGAAACAAATATCCAGCTTTGGGTAATGAAAATAAATATTATTTTTTATGGCGTATCATGCACTCCTACACACCTACTTTTCATTAAGTGAAATTTTGCTGATGAAATAAATTATTCTCTACATCTCTGGATAATTTATTCTAGTCCCTGATCCCCGTACTTACAAATAAAAAGTATTCTTCCTACTTCATTATATTTTCAAGGAGTGATTCACGCATCACGTCCGGAAATTTAATTCCTATCTTGAGTTTCCGACACAAAAACGTAAGTATTCCCACGAAACTGTGTAGAACCTTGCAGATATTGTCGTAAGAACTTTTAGCACTATTATCGAGAAGTATTACTAGGTATATCTGTGATACATCTACTTCTAAAAAACCTTGATTAATAAAACAAACTGCATCAAGAAACGTTAAGCCATTTTATATTTTTTAAATAAGACTTTCTTCCTCAATTTTTAAATAAAAATTAAGTTGTAACATAAAACATACAATTTAGACTGCGACAAAATCGCAAAGTAGTCTTATTTCTAAACTAGTTATTGCCCGAAACGTCTTTTGCGTGGACTATTAATGTAAAGATATAAGAGTTACATAATCCACGGCCCGTTTGGCTGGTTAAAAGTTTTCCACTATAAACTGTAGCTTCAAACCTCAGAATAATATGATGCCACACTCACTTTGAAATTACGATAAACTTTGCGACTGCGAGAAGTAACCTTTAAACAGATAGTAATTTGTCCACACTGTTGTGTTAATTTCTCAGCTTATCGACGAAAATCAAGATTAAAACTACCTTATTCTTCTCATAGAATAAAATTAATCGAAACCCTGTTAAAATCCGCTCAAAAGTTGTTGCGTGAATCGTATTTATCGGATAATTACCTTATATGTCTTTGCTATTGGACCTTTCATTAAAATGAAATACATACTATTTTATTTGCGGGACAATAGAATTACATTAATAAAAATCGGAACAGTGGTTATTACATCAGTGCTGCATAATTAATTGACGTGGCGACGTCCCCGTGTCTTAAATAGCCCCGCCATTGTGGCTGAGTGCGCTGAGGCGCAGCATACTGGATCAGGGAGGTACAACGTACCGGGCACGAGCACAGGTCTCTGCGTGCCGGCCGTCCTGGATGAGGTGTTTACGCGGTTTTCCGCAGCCGTCAAGGCGAATGCAGCGACGGTTCCCAATCTGCGCGTCATAAGCTAAGCATTTCACAAACAAGAAATTTGCTTATCACATGCGGAACATCGTTACACGCTCCGCACACAGATGGCAACACTCCACTTCTCCCAGTAGTACATTCGGGCCATGCCAACGAAGAGTAAAACTCAGTAAAGGCAGCTGACCCTCAAATGTTGGGAGACAGGTGGTGAAGAGGAAAAATTAGTTTTGTATGACGCAAATCCTTTTCAACACCCTCCACATGAGTTGTTTGTAAACAGTTTAGGACCACTCGAACCAGCACATCCATAGTTGATTTTACACTTTCTAAAATTGACTTACGTATTTATTACTCCTGTCCTCAATAGGTGCATTCATTTCATTCGTAGCTATGCTTAGAGCTTCCCTTTGTGTATGTATTTTTCATTTTTTTAAACTGATTTCCATATAAACTCTTTTTGCAACTAACGACTGAGCTGTAACTCTACTTTTTAGCTGAGAAATAATATTATTCATATCACACTTTGAAACTCCTTTTACTTCAGAAGATCAGAAAATAATTTTTCTATCTAAATACGAAATCAGTTTTCACCTCGGTGAAATAAGAATATAGATACTTTCACTATTTGACCAAAATACTTGCATATATAAAAATATAAGTTTCTTTTCAGCTTTACGTACTCCGTTTGCTGTTGAGGCGAGCGCAGTATGCGATAGCTGCGAAGAGTGCAGTGAAGAACAGCAGAAATGCGATAACAATTCCAACTGCAGCACCAACCCTGTGTACCATCAGTTCATATTAGATATGGAATACGAATGAGAATTTAAATATTTTTGTTTTTATGAAGTGGTTAGGAATTGAAGAAGGTATTTCTCCAACAGTTATCAAATATTTATTTTTCCACGCTTATCATTAAAAAACCTTTTACTCAGCAATTTATTAAATTAATGAAAGAAAAATAATTGTTCTTACGACAGTCCATTACAGCAATCTTCACCGCAGCAATAGTCTGGGAATTCGCATGGTATATGGTGTGGACCACATTTATCTAGAACATAAAGCGAAAGGAAAACAACTGAAATAGTTAACTTGGAAATGATGTACACATAATGTAACAATTGATGGTGATCATGTGCTTATGATTGCGTAGCTTTCAAATTAAAGCATTAAAATGTTTTTGGTATTCAGAAGTATTCTCAATTAATTGTTGGGTATCTAAATGCAACCGTTTAATTTACCCTTAGATTTAGGCATTCTTATTGCCTCGGACATAGAACTGCCATTGAGCGTGAACTAATTGCTTTGCAAATTTAAATTTCGTAGTTTATCACAACCATTACAATTTTAAAACTTACTGATTGGGAAAATCATCAAATGACACATTTAAATTACTGATGAGTCGAAAAAGTAATGTTAAGATTTAGCTCTTGTGTTATTTAGGTTTTACTTAACAAGAAAACTTATCAACTCACAGTAGACCAAAATTTGGGCCAGAGACTGGTGTTTTGAATATCTTTCGAATAATTATTGGTGGCAATAATAACAGATTTTAATTTAGTAACTATGCTATTCAACCACGTATTAAATTAACTTTTGCTTAAGTAACAACTGTTGTTAATTGGTGACAATATACATAATTTCCAAAACTGTGGACAGTGGTTGCTGATGAGTAATTTCTTCTCCTCTACATTTCGCTTCACCACACTCTAATCACTTAATCACTCGTTTTTTATTTCCAAAATTAAAACTCTTTTACACATTAAAACGAAGAATATAGTGTAAAATCTTTCAGTTTTGTTTGAAGATGCTACCATAATGTTGAGATACACTCCTGGAAATTGAAATAAGAACACATTGACGCCGGTGTGTAAGACCCACCATACTTGCTCCGGACACTACGAGAGGGCTGTACAAGCAATGATCAAACACACGGCACAGCGGACACACCAGGAACAACAGTGTTGGCCGTCGTAGGGCGCTAGCTGCGCAGCGGTTGGGCACCGCCGCAGTCAGTGTCAGCCAGTTTGCCGTGGCATACGGAACTCCAGTCTCAGTCTTTAACACTGGTAGCATGCCGCGACAGCGTGTACGTGAACCGTATGTGCAGTTGACGGACTTTGAGCGAGGGCGTATAGTGGGCATGCGGGAGGCCGGGTGGACGCACCGCCGAATTGCTCAACATGTGGGGCGCGAGGTCTCCACAGTACATCGATGTTGTCGCCAGTGGTCGGCGGAAGGTGCATCGTGCCCGTCGACCTGGGTCCAGACAGCAGCGACGCACGGACGCATGCCAAGACCGTCGCATCCTACGCAGTGCCATAGGGGACCGCACCGCCACTTCCCGGAAAATTAGGGACGCTGTTGCTCCTGGGGTATCAGAGAGGACCATTCGCAACCGTCTCCATGAAGCTGGGCTACGGTCCCGCGCACCGTTAGGTCATCTTCCGCTCACGCCCCAACATCGTGCAGCCCGCCCTCCAGTAGTATCGCGACAGGCGTGTATGGAGGGACGAATGGAGACGTGTCGTCTTCAGTGATGAGAGTCGCTTCTGCCTTGGTGCCAATGATGGTCGTATGCGTGTTTGGCGCCGTGCAGGTGAGCGCCACAATCAGGACTGCATACGACCGTGGCACACAGGTCCAACACCCGGCATCATGGTGTGGGGAGCGATCTCCTACACTGGCCGTACACCTCTGGTGATCGTCGAGGGGACACTGAACAGTGCACGGTACATTCAAACCGTCATCGAAACCCATCGTTCTACCATTCCTAGACCGGCAAGGGAACATGCTGTTCCAACAGGACAATGCACGTCCACATGTATCCCGTGCCACCCAACGTGCTCTAGAAGGTGTAAGTCAACTACCCTGGCCAGCGAGATCTCCGGATCTGTCCCCATTGAGCATGTTTGGGACTGGATGAAACGTCGTCTCACGCGGTCTGCACGTCCAGCACGAACGCTGGTCCAGCTGAGGCGCCAGGAGAAATGGCTTGGCATGCCGTTCACAGGACTACATCCAGCACCTCTACGATCGTCTCCATGGGAGAATTGCAGCCTGCATTGCTGCGAAAGGAGGATATACACGGTACTAGTGCCGACATTGTGCATGCTCTGTTGCCTGTGTCTATGTGCCTATGGTTCTGTCTGTGTGATCATGTGTTGTATCTGACCCCCAGGAATGTGTATATAAAGTTTCCCATTCCTGGGACAATGAATTAATGGTGTTCTTATTTCAATTTCCAGGAGTGTACATCAAATATTCGTTTCTGTGAACTTGATAGGGACTTTTTTGTCAATTTTTTTTTCATAATTTAGTCTCTAAGAGTTCTGAGTGGTACACGAATTGTGTCAATTTAAAAACAAATTCTTTTCCACATTATACAGGGTGGTTCACGAAGATATGCAAATATTTTAATATGTTATTCTACAAGTAAAATTAAAGAAAAACGTTCATATAAAGATAGGTCCGTAAATGTTTAGTTACGGAGTTACACCCGATTTAACACCAATGGATTTGTGTGTATGGGAATGAATGAAAGACAGTTTATAAAGACAAAGACGATACACACGAGGCATTACCTGCTCGCATTATGAATTGCAATAGACGAATTTAAGAACAACCCTGTGAAACAGAAACGGTCAACAAAATCTATTCATACACGTGCAGCTAAATGCATTGTTGAAAACTTTGTGCAATTTTATGGAATAATAATAAAAAAAATGGGCCATGTAGCTAATCATCATATATATTATTTCTATAAGGTGGTTTTTGTCACAAGCCTGTATCTTCCTTCACACTTAACCTAAATCAATGAATGAGGTGTCATTTTAAAACATATGGTCTCCACTTTTGTCACATCATATTTTAAGAAATGAATTTTTCGGAATTCGACCCTTAAAATGTAAAATGTCAATATTTCTAAAATGCTGTTTTCTATGTTACGAGACATTTATTTCCCTGGATATCTATCTGAAATCGTTTAGTGAAGTATCTTTTAAAGATTAAGATCTCCGCTTTGATGCGTCATATATTCATATATTAAGACAGAAATTTTTCGGAATTCGATCCTTAAAGGGCAAAAGTATCAATATTTTTGCAATGCGGTTTTGTGTCACGAGCGTTTTATCTCCCTTAATATCTAACCGATGTAGATAAATTAGGTATCATATTAAAGACTGAGGTCTCCGCCGTGGTAACATTATATTTTAACAAAGGAAATTTTCGTAATTCGATCCTTAAAGGGCAAAAACGTCAATTTTTCTAAAATGCGTTTTTTTTGTATCTCGGGCTTTATGGATATCTAACCAAAATCGATAAATAAAGTAAGATTATGAGGAATATTTCTCAGCTTTGGTGACATTATATTTTAGGAAAGAAGTTTTTGGAATTTAACCCTTAAAGGGAAAAAGTATAAATGGTTCTACAACCCATTTTTGTGTGACGAGCTATTTATCTCCCTTGATATCTAACCGATATAGATAAATGAGGTATCATATTAAAGACTAAGGTTTCCGCCGTGGTAACATTATATTTTAAGAAGGGAATTTTTCGTAATTCGTACCTTAGAGGGCAAAAATGTTAATTTTTGTATCTAGAGCCATTTATCTCCCTGACAATTAAACAAAATTGATAAAAAGATGTATCATTTAAAAGATTGAGATCTTCGTAAAGTCTTCGGTTCTGTTACCATATTTTAAAAAAGAAATTTTTAAAAATTCTAACCTTAGAGGGCAAAAGTATTAATATTGTTACAACGCTTTTTTCTGTCACCAGATATTTATTTCCCTTGATACCTAACCGAAATCAATAAATGAGGTATCGATTTAAATATATATTATCCGCTATGGTCACATCATATTTTAAGAAAAAACTTTCTCCAAATTCAACCCTTAAGGGGCAAAAATATCATCATTTCTGAAACTTAAAAAAACAAAAACAAAAAAACCCAGAGATATCAATAAGCTTTTTTTAATTCAATAATTAGCTTTTCGGATATTTTTTTTCTGTTACGGAAACACTGTCATTTTGCTATACAATTCCAATGTAAACATTTTATTCGCACAGCAACAAATATTTCAGAGATGTTGCTGTGCATTTTGTTCAGGTTGGTTTTATTCTGCCAAGGTCAGTGACAGTTTGTCATAAATACAGAGTGTTTTAAATTTTCCTAACTGTTTCGTAATATGTTGCGTACCTATTACACTAAAAAAATATTTTCTACAAAAGTACGGTTCTACTTTTCATTATACTACAAGCATTCAACCTCACTATTCATCGCATTTTATTCGCGAAGTTTTCGCACGGGTCGTCTAGTAAATTACAAATTTTCCCAAATTATTTCTTTGCTTCTCTGGAATTTCTGGAAAACTACTGCAGATACACGTCTGGGACTTGTTTTATTACATTCACCAGATCAATAACAACAAAATAAGTGGAAATCGTGCTTTACTGTAACCTCGTACAGTTTTGCGATGGATTCATGTTAGCGTGGTTGCTAAATTTCAGGCAAAATCCTTTATTAGCCGTAAATACGTAACTAAACATTTGCGGACCTATGTTTATATGAACGTTTTTCTTTAGTTTTACTTGTAGATTAAAATATTTACATATCTTCGTGAATCACCCTGTATATTACGTTTAAAATTTATCATTTCCGAGTATCTGATACTATCTTGTGCAGAGCTAAATTTAATCTTTGTTCCATTCGGATTTTAAATGACATAAATGGCAAATACAACGGCGGAACAAATTACATTCATTTATTAACAAGGTTAACTAGACTTTTCAGATAGGTGGTACCAGATACTCTAATGTAATTTCAACGTGTAGTTGATGAGAGTTTCTATAGTTGGGTTTTTAGTTTTTCGGCAATACATAATTATTAAGGTTAGTACATGAAGGTGTTAAACGAGTAGAAATTCTGAGCAGACTGCGTGAAGAAACCGAAAATGGTAATCTTTCGAATCAAAAGTGTAAAAGTGGCATACGATCTTCTGTGAAGATAGGAGAGTCGTTTTTAACCCATTCACGCATCCCAGAACAAGGCTCGCGCTGCGTCAACTTCACGACGATATTAGCGGAGACACTAGAAAAAACTAGTTTAGTAACTGGAGTAAGTTACGGAAGTGTGCAATCATTAAAGAAGAGCCCGTCAGTGTGGCGCTATATTGCACCGTGCAGGAACAACGGGTACAACTTCAAACCCTGGTCCGGCGACCGGCGTTACTGATTGTGTTTTGTGGACTACCCGCAATCGCATGGGCGAATCTTGGTACGGTTCCCAAATCCACCTAAAATACTACACAGTACTCAGAAATGAATTCACATTCATCACATAGGACAAAGTGTACGCGGTTCGAAACAGATGGCGACACTTAAGCTCTTCCTTAGCGATGGGATTAGAATAGCGACCATGTCAAAGTGGCAGTCGCTGTCACTCAAAAAATTTATCCCCAGGCAGCCTGGGGGAATCCAGTGACCCCGAGAAAAGGAGGAAGTAAATTTAGGCAAAATCATTTGAAACTGAGGGCCAAGAATGTCAACAACAAATGAGAAGGCTGTGAGAGCTGAAATGTCTCAGGAGATTTTCAACCGCTTTGTACAGGATGAAGATTGTTCTGATGTGCATTGTCAGATGTGATCAAATACATGTACGCAAATATACCTCTGGAACGGTTTATAAAAAGGAAAGTGACAGCATTGAAGGTGGAACCCCGTTTGATTGCTGGCAAGTTGTTATAACTTCTTTTGGGATGAGAAATGTATTTCTTAAACGGTTTTCTGCTAGAAGGATGAATTGTTAAACTTGGTTACATCTTGGTTAAGATAAAAAAGAAAGGCCCTTTGGGTCCATAGGGACATAAGCTTCCGATCCACAGCATGCTGGACAGTAACTCCGGCCTCTCACTGCTGCTGTTACGCAAGTCAACCCAAAGAACTACAATGGACGGTTTTGGTTCATCTCCAACCATACTCCAGATTTGTCACAATGTAACAATTTTTTAAAGGAAGAATTAAAAAATTATCTGTATTGGAAGAAATGTGGGACAATAGTAAAGACCAAGTAGTAAAATAGTTCGATAATTGGTTAGGTGTACACAATTAAGAGGGATTTTCTCAGCCAGTTTCAATAACAAATGATGTGGCCTCTTTAGTGTCACAGAAATCTCGTGAGGTCTTAAGAATTTGAAGCTTTAGTCCTCACTCCTGCGTCAACGATGGACTGGTGAGATCCTAATCCAGCATGGCAAAGCTATGTGTTGCCATTTGTCTGCGACGTCCAACCTGAGTTCTGTATGACAAGAGTATTTTTTCCTAATGAAATGAGGAACTCGTGAACCGTCCCATCATTCACCTAGACGATTTCGTAAAAATGACTAAAAACAAAATCAGAACCGACTGCTCGCGGGATCTGAGCCAGGTGCCGTTGCACGTTCCCAAAGCCACACTGGAAAGTATTGAAGAGTTTGCTAAAAATAAATTCTGTCTGATATTTAGTGGACCCACGTAGAATATTGTTACACTAACTACGTACTTTCAGACGTTGATCATACTCATCATCAGATAGATATACGCATTTCGTAAATAACAGTCAATTATAATAGAACGGTTGTTCTTAGAAGTAGTCTGTTCCGATATCAATCATACTTCATATGCTTTGAAAATACGTATAAATGCCACTCACTCGCAGTTGTAAGAGTTCGCCCATCTTTTGCTTTAGGTTTTATTTCTTCCAACTTAGACGTTACAACTACGTACCTGCTACATCCTAGTTTTAATTTGTTATGTAATTTTCCACAAACAGGTATCCAATAGACAGTTAAAGTTCTAAACAAATTTACATTACTTTGCAATTCAGTGTTCGTCGACCAACTTTCAAGTGCCAAATAATGAGCCCAACTGTTTTTC
>JARYHS010014514.1:0-12552 GCA_031002005.1 Vandiemenella viatica
TTTGACATTCATATCGGTTATAGCTATGTCCCAAATTTAATAGAAAAATACTTAAAACATTTACATTTAATATATTGTGTATCATCCTGTTTGTGAGGAGTATATTGCATCATTATTGTACTACTGAATATAACAGAATTATTCTGTTTAGTAAACAGCATTCGGTATGAGCATTATACAGGGGGGGTAGAATTTTAACACTCACCAACCGTTACGTACAGGCTTTAGGTGACTGCAAAATAAATTATTAGTAATGAAATATGGCGAACTGAAAAACCGACAAAAATGTGTTATTATATACAAGAAAGATGTTATGAGACTTCTTTACATACAGTGTAGCCGTTTTATGCATTCCAAGTGAGGCACCAAACATTATTTTTGTTTTTCCATTAATCTACTTCCACCTCTATACCAGCTTGATTTGCAATTAATATGAAATATTGTGAACTGAGAGATAACCAGAGAGAAATAATAAATCATAGAGTAAATAAATTTATGTTTTATACCTGATAAGCTTTCAATTAAACCTCTCTATAAATACAAGTAATTTAGTGAGAAATTTAAGGGCTACCAGTATGTGAGGTTTTAAAAATATCATTCTTTTGAGTCATAAGAGTTCAACAAACACACATTACGAATTACTTGCTCCAGTTTTCATAAACCTCTAAAAGAAAGAGTTTAGCCACATACCGTTAATTGCTGCAAATATAACTAAATTGAGGGTACCAGAAATTAGTATCCCGTATTCATGAATCGCGTATGGGATATATCGATTTTACCAGCGCTTTTATTTCGTTTTTGCGCTTCCCTTCCAGTGTCTTTTACATAATAAACAGGAAAATGAGTAATTGGGCGCTGTTGGATGAATCAAACACGGAATCTTACTTTGATTCTTGCTAATGGCATCAGCACACTGAAAGCTGAACATTACACGTAATCAGTTCCGAGAACCCAAAAATACAGCAAACACCATTGGAATTCAGAGAACTCTTTGTCAGTGTGTGAACACAAACAATACTCACGAGATGCTACGTAATACTCTAAAAATGGATGTCAGACACAGGCTACTGACAGGAAGTTCTACTTCAGGACATATATAGATAAAGACACGTACCGTACTATTTGTTTTACTGTTGTGAAAGAGAGAAATCGACATATTGATATACATTTTTTTCGTTATTTAATAGTTGTAATAATATTTCTTCAAGGGTCCCAGGGATTGGAACAAATCACCAAGTAAAGTGATGAATAATTTACCAAATACGCTGAAGGAAATTAAAATTAAAATTTGTAAATCGTAAAAGTAAATGGGGGAGAAATTTAACACTCAAATTATATAAGATGATTAAAAGATAAAATAAAAAGGGGTTATTTCTCGGCAGGGAATTGCCACCGGATCGTGTTCCGTCGCAATTAAACTAATAATAATAATATATTAAGAGACTCGACTCAACGAAAGTTGAGCCCAAGCTAAGTTTCATAAATTGGGACGAACAACGAAATGACGTTGCGTGGTAAGTGATAAAGAAAATCTACGCTTTAAAAATATTAAAAACCATTTCGCATTTATATAACATAAATGGATTGAGTGTATTGTGAATTCAGTTGACAATTACTGTATCACTTATTGCTTCATTCACCAAAAACTTTGCGGTATTTGTAATAATCATTGGAATTTTATAATACTGAAGTTACTTGCATGCCTGTATAAACATACTATTTGTCAATAGAGCTAGATGAATTATATTTTGCTTTAGTTATTTATAAATATCATTTTCCACTGCTTCACATGCGCTTAGTATGGTATGCGTAGAAATGAATTTGACTTTTGTTTTCCTTCTAGTAGCAAAGAAAAAAACGATTCTAACTTCTACCGTACATGAAATTCCACAATTCCTCACACTTAGTGGAGTGGTTGATTTGACTAACATTTTATGTGTATTCTAACATATTATGTTTCATACCTGGAAAAAAAATTATCAAAGCTAGTCAAAACACATTATTAACACAGTTCAGAGCGTGGAGTGTTTATCTGAATTGACGAAGGAGTGTTCGTCTGAAATGCAGTGTGACTCGTGGTGTCTGTTTGTTAGTGGAACGCATGAATTATCATTTCTTTCTGCGTTCCACGGACACGTAGAGTTATATGGTATACTGTGGTTTTTAAACCAGAATATAAGATTTCCATTCAAATTGTTTCTGGTGTTTTGCATAATGGCGGTACAGAGGTACAGACAGACGCAGATCGCTTGCAGATTTATGATAGTACAGATTTTTCTATTAAAATGATAGTACGAGTGATGGTTTGCTGAGTGAGAAGACGGATATGGTTAAAATGGTATGACTACTACGGTTGTTTCTTGCAGAATATCTTCCACGATAGAAAACCCCAAATCCTGACGTTTCTTAAAGGAAATCATATGATTATCTCCTTGCAAATTCTTTGTTCACCAGTGCTAGTGCAAGGAAAATAAACATCCTTTGTTATCTTCAAGCGGAAATTTCCCGTATAGCCCCTGGCATACCATCACACCCTTTTAATAAATGAAATTTAGTTTAACTTGCTTAATACTTCCTTGGTTTAATACTACTTTGCCAGGTTTATTTGAAATTTTTTGGAAATTTTACTTACGTTTTTTGCCTAGTGTAAAATAGCTCTAACCTCTTGCAAACAGAAAAAAATCATCATCATTTAAGTGTTTAAACCATCGACGGTTTGTTCCGCCTTCACAGATTTTGTTATGTCCACCTCTTTCTAGGACGGCCTATCTTCCTCCTTCCCTGTTTTGGCTCGTATATTAGCAGCTCCATCCATTTTTTTCTATATCTAATTATTTCCTCATTCAGATTAAAACTTTTTAATTCATTCCTTATTCCTTTACTTATCTACCCAGCCATGGCTCACAAAAATAATGGGCAACCTTGTCGTACTCCTCGTGTTGTTTGAGTCTGATCGCCATCTTGTGAGATTTAATTTTAACATTTTAATTTCGGCAGATATTGTAAGATTGCCTTTGTTCTATTACATCACTTACGAACTGTATTAAATAACGAATAAAATGTAAAGTGCACAGAAGAAAGGCGTGAGAAAGGACTTTGATTCAGAGCTTTCAGGTGAAAAATATAAATCATTGTGCAACCAGTTAGAGATAAACACAAAAGCGATAACAATGACGAGTAGATTGCGAACACGACACGAACTCCTACGCGATAAATTAGTTACTCTCCGAGGTGCGAATACTGCAGTAAGGTGGAGGATATTTATCACTCTATAGTAAAATTTCAGCATTACATTGTGTAGAGGAAAGAATTGTTAGAAAATGACATAACACATCTTTTTTCTCTTTTTTTTACGTCGAGGTCATTAGAGAAGGGAAATTGCTATGGCCAAGGTACGAGAATATGTCGGCCATGGTCTTATGTAGGAACTATCCCGGATTGATTTGAGGAAACCATGGAAAATCCAAATCTGGATGGCCGGTCGGGGATTCGAACCCAGTTCTCCCGTATGCGAGGTTAGCACGTTACCACTCAGCCACCACGTTCGGTGGATAACAGATCTGATGCTAATCGTCTCCAATGTTAGCAAGAAAGAGGTCGAAACAATCCCCAGGTATTTCATAAGATAACTAATGGAAGAATATAAAAACCAGCAAATCCGCTGAGATACGTACTTGCTGGTACAATTAATTGAACGGCTAAAGCCATAAGAAAAAGCAATGACTGCCACAGCCGAACGAAGTGGACGAGTTAGATTGATAACAAATTTATTGATTATCAAAGAAGACTTAGCTTCATGCAAATTGTTGATTGCAAAGTATTAGTTGGACCCTGCACTTTTTCAGTAAGAACAATAGGCAGTGAGGAAACTACAATCGAAAATAAAATTACGTGAAATATCTCTTAAACTGCAGATTTATCACATAATCTTTACTAAATGTAGTTAAATTAATGATAATAATTTATCAGTCGACGAAGAAACCGCCGTGAGCTTCTCTAGTCTGGGCAACAGGTAGTTAACAGTAATATCACCCCCTCCCCCCCACACAAACACACAAAATCCATTAAATAATATAATCCAAATGGGAAAAAATATGGTTTTTTTTTTTACAATTATATGAAAATTTTAAGATCATCCGTATGTCTATTAATCAGACCCTATGACTTCATTCGAATTATTAAATTAAGTTTCTTAGTAAATAAAACCATAACTAAGTGTCATTAAGACTGAATTAGAAATATAACCTGGCGAGCAATAGTCTATTAGCTAATTCAGATCTCTGATGTGGCAGTCACAACTATGCTTACGACGTTCAGATGATTTGTTACATACTGGTATAAATATATATATAATCACGAAGTTTGGCCAGTGGCTTTTCTAGTCAAGAAAGAAGACAGGATGTTATGAAACTACTGGTGTCGATTTTACTTCTTGTGGGTATATATTTATAGATGAGGAATAAGATAACTTTTTTGAAAATCTAAGAAATTGCCAAATATATATTTTAGTTTGAAAGAAATGTATATGAATGCCTTTCGTAAATAACTATAATGCCTCTCACATTTGCAAAGAAATATACATGAATAATTTTTAATAATCCAAAAATACACCATTCCTTTCCCCTGTTCCAAATACGAATTACACTATCAACTTTGTTTCAAATAAAAAAAAAAAACTTTTGCTATAAATAAAATAATTTCACGAAATCTTATATTATTCGTTAGTGTTTTAACTTGTAACCACTTATTTGAGATTAAAAATTGTCTGTTCGCTGACATTACAAAACTTGGCTACAACAACTTTATTCGTTTGAACACGTCTGACAAAAAATTACGTACTTACGGTATTAGGATATTGATTCATAGCTTTTTCAATATGTATTTAGACGTTTGGAACTGAATTGTTTATGGACTCACAAGAATATGAAAATCTTTAAACTAGTCTCTCAAACACAGCCTTGGACCTAGGTAAAGTTTCAAAGAGAATTCTGACATTGATTTTTTTGTGTGTGTTGTTTAACTAAATCATTAGCTTATAGCGAAATTCTTTTCTCTTTTTACTGTAACTGTGTAGAGATGCGCTTGTCCATTTAAGTGTGCGCGACAGAGTAGGAGGGGAAAAGAAGCTTCCACGCTGTTGAGGTGGGCAGATAAAGGGCCATCCGTCATAATGGAACCCGGTGGTTTTGATGGATCGCCCTCATACACGCCCAACCTGACTATCGCACCAGTCCTGACGGAGGAAGGAGCAGCAGCATGATACAGATGGTCTTGTGTTTTCCTAAAGTATTAGCTAGGTAATAGTGGTAAGCATTAGACTTTAATTCCAGCATTCCGGAGGACACCGGTTCGAATCTTTCTCCAGTCAATCAAATTTCGGTCTTATTACATCAGAACAAGTAATCAGGCAGATTTCCTTTCTATTACTCGTCAAAAAACCTCTCACAGCTCTAATGAGTCCGATGTTGACGGCACCACACATCGAAATTTACTGCAACCATGAAACCGATAAACGTTTTATCCAATGAAATTAATGTACTTCACTGTGCTTTAAATTTACAAGTAAGCTAAATATTTCGTTTCTGACTTACTGCAGCAAATATAATATGACCCTTTTGCCTCTGGTGGGAATTTTACGAATGTCAAGTTAATGGTATATTAATAGTGACTACCAATACTGGCTTTCTTTTCCAGTTACGTATTACCAACATTACAATTTTGATTCTGTGGGATCACAAGTAATATCTACATCTACATCTACATCTACATATATACTCTGCAATTCACAAAATTGTGGGTGGCAGAGGGTGCTCAGCACCAAAGCTAATCTCTTTGCTGTGCATTCCAATCCCTAATGGTACGAGGGAAAAAAGAATTCATATAAGAATCAGTCCGGCACCTTATTTCTCTAATTTTATCTTTCCTGTCCTTCCGACTCAAATAGGTTGGTGGAAGAAGTATTTCACTACACTCAAAAGTGAAAGTGGGAGTACGCATGTTTTCCAATAAGTTTAAACGAAACGTGTGTCGTCTATCTACCAGAGACTCCCAACCTAATCTACTAATCAGTTCTGTGACGCTTTCAAAAGGACTGTAGCAAGCGGTCACGAATCGAGCGGCTCTTCTCTGTACTTTCTCTATACTTTCTATCAATCCCTTACGAAACGGGTCCCAAATGACACAACAATAATCCAAATGTGGACGCACAAGAGATTTGTACGCTATCTCCTTTGTTTGTTCATTACAATTTTTCAAGATTCTACCTATGAATCGCAGCCTAGAATTTGCTCTACCTACTAAAGAATTAATGTGTATGTCCCATTTCATGTTCCTTTGTACTGTTACTCCCAAATATTTAATAGAATCGACCATATCAATAACTGTATTGTTTAACTCGTATTTCCTTGCTATATGGGCGCGATAAATCAGAGATTATCTTTGACTTCGTCATTTAGATTGGAGACGTTTGGTTTCGCAAGAATACTGCACACCAAAATCTCCTCAGCATCATCGATTTGAGTTGAAGTTTTTCTATCCATTAAGACATAATGAATGACTAATATGCCCTCCTATCTTCCAGCTGCCATCTTCGACCCGTAATAATACACCTCAGGATGAATATAATACTAATAAGAGTTGTTAATTATTGGACTCGTCGAACTTATTTCAGGATGACAGCAAACACATTTTAATGCCTACAACGTCCATATCTATGACCACGAAAATAAGAGAAACGAGGGCTAGAAACGATTATTTTCTATAGAGAAAAGGATTTATCGAGGGAGAAAACTTAAAATCAGACAGGTCTCGAGAAATTGCTCCGGCCATCCTGAACTTGGTTTTCCTATAACGCTCCAGGTGAATGCCGGAATGGTTTCTCAAAATAGCCGATGGGCGCCTCATGCCAAGTTCCGTATATCCCTTCCGATGCATAAACGATTACACATTAGGATAGGTGCAACGCACTCTCCGCCACCCACTTTAGTGAATCGCGGAGAAATTGTAACAGTGGAATGTCTTTTTGCGCCAGACTCGAAAGGCCACAGAGTCCCAACAAGACACAAAGCTGTTTGTGAATAAGTGCTTTTTAGGCGCTTCCATTATGGCATCAGACGCTAAAATAATGCAGAGAAACGCTGCAATTACTCACTGTGTTCGCTTTTGTCCGTGAAAGAGCAGAGCGAAGATGGGACTCAGCTCGGGGGGGATTATAAAATATTCCACAAAATTTTTTTTTTTTTTTTCTCGTGTAAGCTCCAAATGACCTGACAACTCCTCCGGCAAATATCCTTTTCTGCGGAGATCCGGGCGGACGGCTGGCGGGACCTAAGCCGGCTGTGTCGGAGGGTGCCGTCTTTCACGACGAGAAGATGTCGCCGTGCAAGACGAAGGCTACCGCTTCTCCCCCTTCTGCCCGGCTTTTGGCTTTCTTCTCTGCCGCCACCACTGCTTATATATATTTTTTTCTAGCTCCCCCGCCGCCCTTTAGCCTCTGTAAGTTGGTGGCGGAGCTCGGAGGCGTTCCCGTGTGCTACTGCTTCTCTTTCGTTATACGGCGACCGGCACAGGCCAAGTTATATGAGACGATCTCGTTAGCTACGAAGCTTCTCGCCTCTCTCTCTCTTTTTTTTTCCTGTCTGCAGGCCTCTGCCCCCACCCCCGCTCTCCAAGCCCTCCACTGCCGCCGCCGCTACAGATGAAACCTGAGAAGCAATCAGCTGAGTTACGAAGTGAGATTTCGTTCCTTTTCCCCCGCGGCGCTATGTCGTCGTCTTCCGGAGCCAACCCAGTGCGGGGCCTCTTCTGTCTGGTCTCCTCTTTGCCGAACAAAGGGGACCTGGCAAATAATGATGTTCTCGCGTGGCACTTACCTTTGCCGACACGCATTGTTTAAGACGTCACTTTCTTTCTTAATAAGGCGGAACAGGTGGGAGCGAGCGAAAAGTGTGCAAAGGAAAAAAAAAGTTAAAATTTCTCTAATATATTACCTTAAACGAATTTAGAGATTAAAATGCGATTCTGTGGTTTGTAGCCTGTTATTGCTCCTTACTGCACTTTTCTGGCAAAAATCTCGTATTAATCTGCAAAATTTAAATATGAATTTGGCTCATTTTCATGTTTAATTTTGAATCTGTTTATAGACAAAATTATCTTTGGTTCTGCCGTAGAAATGGTCACATGTAGGGAACAATTTGTTCTAAAATATGAATAACAGTGTTATTCGACTGTTTATATACTCTTTAGACCGGCATTCGCGAGGACCTGTGTTCAATTCCCCGTCCGCCCATCTTTGGTTTTCCTAAATCGTTTCAGGCGAACAATATGATGGTTCCTTCAAAAGGCCACAGCCGAATTTCTTCTTATTCGTTGCCTTCCTCCCACCCTTTCACGACTCACGTGGACCAATTGTAAAGCTGGATGGAAAAAAATAGAAGACAGTGTCATCATGCCTATATACTGCCTTTTGCTTTGGATGGAACTATCTTCGTTTCCGAGCTAACTGATATATCTAAATGATTAATATAATGGTTAGTATCGCAAGTCTTCAAAGATTGGTAAATTAATTACTTTTCTTCGATTGTTATTAAGTAGATGTTGGTATTAAGCAATTATCTTCAGAATCTTAATTCTCATGAAAAAATTGAAAGTATCTCATAATCTGAAGATGGCGGCAGAGCTCGTCACCGAAAGCTCGCCTTTCACCTACAGAATCCAGCAGCGCAACCTGCGAAGATTATATTGACTGAACCTACTTCAAAGTCAAAGGATATATGATGTGAGCCATCCACATTAGTTACTTCTCTGGTTGATAGTTGTTGTTCCGTTAGAAAACATGAAATTAAATCCAGAAGCACTTTAGACAGACCGAATTAAAGAAGAGTAGTGAGAAACAACACTACATCAAGTTATTTCTTCAATGTCCGGGTGACGCGGCATCATGATATGTGCTGGAGACGTTTCGACCATCCTTCTGCGATCTTCTTCTAAGGCGTCACCCGGACAGCCAAGAAACAACTGACTCTGGTCGCGGAAGCCTACTATCACACCACTATAACAAGTTACAAACTGATATACAGGGTACGTAAGTGAGCGGTGACGCTGTGCCCTCGCATTCATGAGGACGTGGGTTCGAATCCCCATCTGATCAACCATATTCTGGTTTTCCATGGTTCTCGCAAATCACTGTAGGCGAACGCATGGATGGTTCCTTCAATAGTCCACGCCGAATTCCTTTCCGTTCCTTGCCCCCAATCTTACCCGCCCCTAATGACCTCGTCATCAACAAGACGTAAAGACAGAAAAAAAGGAGTTAGTTACAAAATTAACTCATCAAGTTATTATTATGTTTTGCGTTTAATTTATTGCCTAGTGCAATCTGCAGCTCTAATCGTAGAAAGACCAACTGCGATTAATGAAGTCTAGGGCAGCATCTAAGGATAGCACAAATTACTGGGAGTCAGGCCCGCCGCTAGCTGTTTGAGCGCCCGCGTGCAATGCCGATTATGCCGCCCCCTGTCTAACTAAAGCCAGTGGTGGATCTAGAAATTTTCCGAACCGGGTCAAAAAAACTGAGATTGCCGCCCCTTCGAACATTGTTGCCATCCTGAGTATCGCCGGCCGCCCAAAGAAGATGCCGAGCTTACGGCGGCCCTGCTGGGAGTGAAAATTTCAAGAAGAAAGATGCGGTACAGTTCCTCTTCTAGACCACTCTATCGTTCTGTATGGCCTAAACACACACACACACACACACACACACAAAAACATTTTCTCAACGTTTTGTGTATAAGAAAACTAATACGATGTAAGGTCCGAAAGTTACCAGAATTGTCGTTTACAATTAAGCAGTTGTTTGCCGGAAGTGAAATGTTTGAAATGAAGTTCTCTCGGGCGTGAAATTTTTGTTTTTAAGGTTTGCAATACTACTGAGGAAGGTTATGTGCCGAACAGCAGGCAGTTGTAGTTGTTTTTGTGCGTGTGGTGTATGATATTTTAGACGTAGTTTCTTTCTTTCGTCGGATTGTAGAGCATCGTGGCAATATCAAATTCTGCGTGTTGCTGTAGAAATCACCCTCGGAGACACTTGAGATGCTGCAGAAAATATACGAAAACTATGCGATGAATAAAACGGCAGTATACGACTGGTTCAAGTGTTTTCTAGACGGTCGCACAACAACTGAAGATTACTTTCGGACTGGGTGGCCTTCAACTTCCACTACAGATGAGAATGTTGAGCGCGTTCGACATCTTGTGCGTGCGGACAGGCGAACAACTATCGATAATATTGCCTCTGAAGTTGGTATTTCACAGGGGAGCGTTCACAGCATTCTTCATAATGACTTAAAAATACATCGTGTTTTTTCGCATGTGGTTCCGTAAATGTTATTCCCTGAACAAAAAGAAATGAGAGTGACCATATGCAAGGACTTGATTGAAATGGCTGATGCAGACGACAGCTTCCTGCGCAAAATTGTAACAGGTGATGAGACGTAGTGCTTTCTTTACAACCCTCAGACGAAACGGCAGTCCGCTGAATGGAAGTCAAAAACATCACAAACAAAACAAAAATTTCGCTTGGACTTACCCCAGGATAGAGTAATGTTGGAGTTGTTTTTCAATTAGCCGGGCTTGATTCATTATGAATTTATTCCTGAAGGGAAAGCAGTCAACAACGAATTGTGCACATAGATCTTAAAACACTTACGAGATGCAATTCGACGAAAATGACCTGAACAATGGGCAGGGAATGATTGGTTTTTGTTGCATGACAATGCACCGTCATATCGATCCGTAATGGTGAAACATTACCTTGGAAAAAACAATGTTGCCAGTCTGGAACATCCTCCATATTCTCCCTATCTTGCACCACCGGATTTTTACCATGTTTCCATGACATTAAAGAGACGATGTTTTGCTGATTCGTCAGAAGTGATTGAAAATGCGACGAAGCAGCTGAAAGAATTTTCAAAAAGCGGCTTTTAGGAGTGTTTCCAGCAATTGTATGAACGGTGGAATAAGTGTGTATAAGCAGGACGACAGTATTTTGAATGAAGAAAGTTAAAAATGTTATACATACTTTGAATAAACTTTTATTAACCAATGCCGGTAAGGTTTTGACCCTACCTCGTATGTCATTGGAAAAAAGGCATGGTCGCATTATATCCAGTACCTATAAATTTTGTGGTATGTACTTTATACCATTCTGTTTGTCAAATATAGATTTGTGAAGGAGGTGTGAGTTTACCATTCACGAATTCTTCCAAAGAATTAGGAGTAACCATCGAAATATTGCTGATGACTGGAACACTGAACTCAAAATTGGGACAGCACTTGTTTTGAGGTCACATGTTTAGTATGACAATTGTTTAGCTCAGTCAACTGCTGAGTAAGATAAATCATACAACAATGCCAGAATGATTGTTAGATTTACTTATCATCAAATGTCTTTAACCTGACAAAATTCAACATTCATCCGTCGCTGAAAGTTGTAGGTTACCTTTACTGTCTTTTTTTAGGATGATTTTATCCGTAATTAAAACGTTTATAGCTAATTCAATTTTCATGGGAAAGATGTAACGACAGATAAAAACATTAAATTTTCCTTATAATCTGATGGCTAGAATTTGAGACAAACTCAAAGTAGTATGCCGAAGATGGAAAAGTTAAAATGGCAGTAATGATTTATTTCAGACACTCATGAATACAAATTTGAACCACACAGAAATCATGGATCAGGGAATGTAAATATTTAAATAGTGTTTAGTTTCGTGTGACTATTTTGGTTTCTCAACGTACATATCTACGAAAAAAATTGGGACAGATATGAGCTCCTGTTGTGATATTAAAGAGGTAATTTTCTATTGCTTCTACATTACGGCTCGTTTAACGTGATTGCCTCTTCTAGTGTTACTGTGCAGGTGATGCAGGTTTACTGCGCCTAGAAGCCGCTTTGTCGCTGTACGTAGAGGGCAGTGGGGTCCGTGTTTGCAGGCGTGATGAGGCTGTTCCCTCGCTCTCCCTGCAAATTACTGGAGCAGTGGGGCAGTCGCGCATAGTACGCCGAGCTCTATGTAAATACACTCTGCGAATTTAGAGACACGGTAAATTAGGGTCTGCAAGGGACGCTCCGTCCTGCGGCTGCGACACACTTCACAGTGCGTGTGTGTGTTTATAGTCAACCAGACTGACCGCCCCACCACACGATACCGTTCAGCGAACCACTGACAATACCAGCTTATCATAAACGATTGTTACAAGCTTAAATACATAATTACTGCGTATGTAAGCCGTGGGGAAAATTTATTTTGAATATGTGCTTAGTGTCCATAAAGGTCTCTGTTACAAGTTCTTGTGATCTCTTTTTCTGTACTACGGGAATTAATTTTTACAAAGCATTTGAGTAGTATACGAATGTTAAATGTCATCTCGTCTTCTTTCTTTCTTTTTTTGATTATGAAAATATGTCTTACATTAATTTATAGAAACGTTTTTATCCATGAGAGAAATTCAGCCGTTGTTATAATTAATTTAAAAAAATATTTAGCACGTTTATAC
>JARYHS010014516.1:0-10508 GCA_031002005.1 Vandiemenella viatica
CAGGCACAAGGGAGGAAGATTCTCTTTTTTTTTTTTTTTAGTAAGGTTGTCAGGGATTTTAATGAGTTACCAAGGGAATGATGAATAACCTACCGAAACATTGAAAGAGTTTAAAAATTTGTAGAGGGCAAATGTAGGTGGCTGCAAGAAGGGGGAAGATGCGTGTTAGGGAAATTGCCACTGGAGCTTGTGCTTCTTGCAATTAAATTAAATGTGTACAAATGTACGTGTGTAAGGCCAATGATTATTTTAGCGTAAATCACAGATATTTCGAAGATCCCTGACCACAAAATCAACAGGAAAGTTTGAATGTGGGATATGGTGAAGAGTTCATTATAAGGATGAAACAGTAATAGCAATAAAATCAGATGGGGGAACAGTAAAATTTAGTAAAGGGGTTAATTCTTATTCGGAAACGGAAGAATTTAGATGGCGTATACCAGCTGCACTATCTTATATCAGCCAAGTATAGGTATGTTGTTATTACCTGACAGTGTTCTGACCAAATGGTAAATAATTCCCAGTAATCTCTATTAAAATATATGAGAACGAACTGCCTTTTCACTGGTCGAGTTACATGAAGGCGAAATATACAAAAAAAAAAAAAAAAAAAAAAAAAAAAACATTTAAAAAGGGGTGTGGGGTTGGTAGCTTTCGCACGAGCTTGTTAAATAGACAGCACTGATATAAAGGTTTAATTTTTTTTTAATCTGCTTTACGTCTCTCAACAGCGAGGTCTTTAGAAACGGGCAAGGATGGTGGCAAGGAATGGGAAGGAATTCGGTCATGGCCTTTTGAAGAAGCATCTCGGCATTTGCCTGGAGTGATTTCGGAAACCATGGAAAACCCAATCTGGATGCCCGGAAGGGGATTAGAACCGCCGTCCTCCCGAATGCGAGGCGAGAACGCTAACCGTTACACCGCCACGCTCGGGTTATAATGTTTGAGACTTAGAGGAATTATGTTTGATTAAGTACTGATCATAAGAAATCCAATGAAGAGTAATGATTGAGCTCAAACCGTATCGCAGGCAAGTTAGAACATTTCGAGAAAAAATTAGAATGATCTCAAATATTTATCATCAACTATCAACGAAGAAAAACATATAATTAAACTTCAAAAATAAAAATTCCTCGGGATATTACAGATAAGCTGGTTGAATTTAACTGGAATAGTATGGATGAGTTTTTGTGTGTGGTAAAGTATATGGACAGTGAAATAATGAGATATGAAGAAATGTGAAAATAAGCTGTGGCATTGACCGAACAAACAAATCTACAATGACGACATGAAGGATTAATGGAGATGATGGACACAGTAAAAATGATTACTGCCATAGCGGGAAACACTATGCGGAAAGAAATTATAATTCGGTGAAAAACAACTGAAGGAATGAGACAGTACGGAATTATCAAAGCAAACGGAGAAACATGTCGGAAAACTAAACTCCAGGATGAGAAGGTTCGTACTGTTACAGACAATTGGAGAATACGATCTGATGAAAAATTAATAGCATGAATGATTTGGGAAACAACAAGACAGAAGAAAGCAAACACGAGGAAGTCAAAAATTTAAATGAGTAAATAAACGAGAGCATGGATTGGTTAGCCATCGACGAATTTTGTGGCCATTTGATGGTATATAATGAAGAGGAAGATATATGAAAAGAGAGAAGAAGTGAGAATCGTTTAAAATGGGGAATGCTGACGAAGAAATTACTGAAGATGAAACTGATCATGAATTGATTGCATTAAAAGAAGAGACACAGAAAAGAAAAAAGTAAAATACAAGGGGAACAGATAAAAGAAGAGAATGGAAAGAATAATGGTAAAGGTTATGGGATTCCTACGGCTGCTGTGCTGCCGCTTCCCGCAGGATTCAGAGGTGTATAGCTCCGCATTCCCATTACAACCATTGGCAACAGAATGTATGTGACCGGATCAGCACCATGCTGTGGCCATTCTTTACCCTTTTTTTGCTTATGGCTTTATGCCTCATCAATGACGAAATCATTAGATCATTAGAGATGGGAAAGGACTTGATATAGGAAAGGGAAGGAGTTCAGCCATGGTTTTTAAAGGTACCATCCCAGCATTCGCTTGGAGTGATTTGGAGAAACCATAGAAAACACAATTCGGGAGGTCGGGCAGGGACTGGAACCCACGTACTCCCAAATGCGAGGAAGCAATGTTATCGCTCACCCAACACTCTCGGTGTGGAGTTTCCTACTGGCAAACGAGCTTTGCAGTTTGCACAAGAAGGTGAAAAGAAAATAGGGTAGTCCTCAAGGGGAAAGGAAAATTGCATGGAGTTAATATTTGTCGCGTTGGAACCGGGACAGGTGTGAATTCGAAGGTTACTTGTCAATGAACACAGCACTTAAACTGAGAACAGGTTTATTGAGAACTCAAACATACACGCAGCACTGACTGCCTCTTGGGCAGAATGCTCTTCTATTTATACACAGATAGAACGTACTAGAGATTACAAGAGTAGTTAACAAATGAAATGTGTAGAAGTTACAAGTGACCTTAGGAAACATGTAGAATCTTCTGGAAATAATAAACAGAATTAAATAATTTTTGTCAGTGGGCGGGATTGAACCGGCGACCTTCGGTACCGCAATTCGTGACGCTACCCGCTGCGCCATGCTGGCAGACGGTACACTGGCGTTCATGCGGCATTGCTCCCTCTCCTGAGGAAAACAGCGTCCCGCTGTTAGATTTCTTTTGGGGCACGCTGAAGTGTCCTGGATCTTGATCTTGTCGTGGGTCCTCTGTATGGCAGTTCTGGAGGGCCCCTCCTGTTTGTACTATTATCTTCCTGTCCGACTTCCTCAGTATCCAAACCGTCCTCAGAGTCCTTGAACAAGAAGCTGGTTGTGCCTAGCTGCTCGTCAGGATTGTAGTAAGGCTTCATGCGGAGGACGTGAACAATGTCCCTTCGCTTTCGTCGTTTCGAAGACGGCTCATAATCCTCGACTTCGTATGTGACGTCTGACCGGCGGCGTATGACACGATACGGACCAAAGTACCGCTTCAGTAACTTTTCTGATAGCCCAACCTTCCGGACAGGGGTTAAAAATCCATACGAGATCTCCTGGGTTGTACGCAACAGGTCGGTGCTTGCCGTCATACCGCTGACGGTCCCTCTCCTGGGTGGCCAGTGTTTCGTATGCGAGCCAGCTGTCTTGCTTCTTCGACCCTGGTAATGAGCTGTTTTATATAGTCATCCTGAGTGTCGTCCGGCTGGAATGGGAACAGCGTATCCATTGTGGTCTCAGCTTCACGGCCATGGAGCAGAAAAAACGGAGTGAAGCTTGTCGTATCTTGCCTTGCTGTATTATAAGCAAATGTGACCACTGGCAGTATTGTATCCCAATCCTTCTGCTCAACATCCACATACATCGACAGCATATCGGCTAATGTCTTGTTGAAGCGTTCTGTGAGACCGTTTGTCTGAGGGTGGTATGCAGTTGTCATCCTGTGGACAACGTCGCATCTTGACATGACCTCTGATACTAGTCTTGACTGGAATACCTTTCCACGATCGGATATCATCACACGTGGTGCTCCATGCTTCAAAATAATGTCTTCTACTAGAAATTTTGCAACCTCTGGAGCTTCTGCAGTCGGCACAGGTTTGGTGACAGCGTAGCGCGTGAGGTAGTCGGTGCAGACTATTATCCATCGGTTACCGGTTGTCGACTTCGGGAACCTCCCCAAAAGGTCGATCCCAATTCGGTGGAATGGAACTGCTGCAGGTGGAATTGGTACTAGATGACCTGGAGGTAATTGCGGCACATGTTTCCGTCGCTGGCACTCTTTACAGTGACTCACATAATGCTTGACAGATCGGTAGAGACCCTTCCAGTAATACCTGCGTCTGATTCGGTCCAGGGTCTTCACAAATCCCAGATGACCGGATATTGGAGCGTCGTGGAAATACTTGAGAATAGCTGGCTGGAGATGAGCTGGAACGACCAGAAGCCACTTGGGGCCTAGTGGATCGTAGTTGTTCTTATACAATGTCCCATCTATCAATTGAAACCCTCCTTTGGCCGGTTCTCCTTTCTCCAAGGCGTCTATGGTTCTTAATAACTCTGAATCTTCCCTCTGTTCAGCTGCAACGTCACCTAATTCAGCGAGGGCTGAAATTCCATTCATGCTGTTGTGTTCTATTAAAGGATTCCTTGAAAGGCTGTCGGCATCCTTGTGTTTGCGTCCGTTTTTGAATACCACCGTGACGTCGTACTCTTGAAGTCTAAGTGCCCATCTTGCTAGTCGACCTGATGGATCCTTCAAGCTGGTTAGCCAACATAAAGAATGGTGGTCTGTTACGACGGTGAAAGGTTTGCCGAATAAATACGGACGAAACTTGTTGATAGCCCAGACAACTGCGAGGCATTCTTTCTCGGTTGTAGAGTAGTTTATCTCGGGCTTAGAGAATACTCTTGATGCATAGGCTATCACCTTCTCAGCACCTTCCTGAATTTGCACAAGCACTGCACCGATCCCATAACCGCTGGCGTCAGTGTGAAGTTCAGTTTCTGCATTCTCGTCGTATAAGGCTAGAACTGGTGCGGAAGTTAGAGCCTCCTTAAGTGCCTGGAAAGATCTTTCTTTAGTTTCATCCCAGTAAAACTTGGCGTCTCCCTGCAAAAGTTCTTGCAGTGGACGTGCCATGTTACAGAATCCTTTTATGAAACGCCGGAAGTATGAGCACAGCCCAAGAAAGCTTCTCACATCACGAATGTGCTGAGGAGTTGGAAATTCCATGACTGCCCTTACTTTATCTGGATCAGCGCGGACGCCATCTCCGTTGACCAGGTGCCCCAGGATTTTTATCTCTCTGGCGACGAAGAGGCACTTCTTCGGATTGAGGCGGAGTCCTGCAGTCTGAACACACTTCAGCACCGTTGACAGGCGACTCAGATGTTCTTCAAATGTTTTCGAGAAAACAACAATGTCATCTAAATAACAAAGACACGTCGTCCACTTAAGGTGTCGAAGTAAGTTGTCCATCATGCGTTCGAATGTGGCCGGAGCGTTGCATAATCCGAATGGCATTACTTTGAATTCATAGAGGCCATCAGGTGTAATAAAAGCCGTCTTTTCTCTGTCAGCTTCGTCAACCTCGATTTGCCAGTAGCCTGTCTGCATGTCCATGGTTGAGAAGTATGTAGCTCCTTTCAAGCAGTCTAAGGCGTCGTCGATGCGCGGCAGTGGGTAGACATCTTTCTTTGTGATTTTGTTCAGCCGCCGATAGTCGACACAGAATCGCCACGTACCATCCTTCTTCTTTACGAGGACCACCGGAGATGACCAAGGACTCTCCGAAGGTTGAATAATGTCATTATGCAACATCTTCTCCACTTCCTCTCGAATTATTCGCCTTTCGACTGGTGACAATCGGTACGAGCGCTGGCTAATGGGCGGATGATCCCCAGTATTGATACGATGCTTTATCGTGGGCCGTTTCGTCTGACCTTTTTTTTGCTGGGGTGTGAATACACCAGAGAATTGGCGTAGTATAGCTAACACCCGGTGGTGTTGTTCCTTGGTCAGGCCGGACCCTATTGGCAGTTCCATAGTTGTTTCCTCCAGCGTGTTGTCGGTACTAGTAACAGAGCATGGATCTTCGTTAATGACGTTGAGCTCGCCCTCCTGGACTGGTTCAGCTGTCCCTATGCACATTCCCTTGGGGATAATTTGTGACTGCTCGTGACAGTTGGTGATCCAAATATCTCCTCGACCACCGGATAATGCTTATGATAGCCGCTGGTATGTAGATTTCTTTCGTGAGCCTAATAAACTTTCTACTATCGACAAGCACTTCAAGGTTGCGGTCGTCCGTGTTTTTGACTGGGACTCTTCTCATTGCGAACGGCGGGATTGTCACGTTGTCAACGGCGAATAACTTCCCAGAAGATTCTGTGTTACGTGTACCCGTCGCAACGACTTCTTCAATTTGCAGCTCAGACGTTCCACAGTCAATGACAGCTTGGGATGCCTTAAGGAAGTCCCATCCAAGGATGACATTATGACTACATTCTGTTAAAATGACAAATTCAACTGGCTGGGTCCTGTTGTTGATGGTTATTCTCGCGACACAAGCTCCAGCTGGCTGGACGTACTTTCCATTTGCGACCTTTAGCACAGTTGCCCCCGTATCACGGAACATTGTCTTCTTTAGTGTGCGACGATAATTGTCCGACAATACGGAGAAAGAAGCTCCTGAATCAACCAGCGCCCGGACAGGTTGGCCGTCGATTATAACGTTGATGAGATTTCCCGACATCTTAGTGACTGTCATCCATGGAGGATTTTTCATCTGCGGCGGCCTCACCTCCGTAGATGGTCGCCTTGCTTAGTTTTCCTGCGTGCGGCGGCTAGGGGAGCGGCTGGTAGCTCTGTCCGGCGACGATGAACGGCAGCGGCGCGTCGGGGATCGACCTCGTCTAGGGTACGGCGATGGGCTTCTTCCCGTAGGTCGACCGAACTCGTCAGCGGGTGGCTGCCTGGGGTAGAACTGTTCGGATGGCGGACGTCTTGCGGCAAAATAATCGTCAAATACTCGTCTTCTCTCTCTGCAGTAGCGTATGACATGTCCAGGGCGCCCACAGTGGAAACATACTGGCGCGTTGTCTTCTGTCCTCCAGACGTCCGTTCGTCTGCGGGACGTCATAGGTGCCGGAGGATTTGGTTGTGGCCGTGTCGGCCGGTTCCTAGGCTGCCGTTTGGCAGCTGCAGCATACGTCATATCAGGGCGAGGCCATTCTTCACGTCGAGTGCGATTGGCTCGGCAGACAGGAGCTATTGTCTGAAATACCTCTTTTTCCGCCGCGTCGGCTCCTTCATGACCCACTGGGCTTACATCCATGGCCATGATCTGATGCTCACTCGGTTCAAGAGTCCCAGCTGCCATGAACTGTTGTAATTCTTCTCTCACAATTTGTCGTATGAGAGACGCAAAGTCGTGCTGGTCTTCCACAACTGCCATAGGGACTACGTTGGGAAGTCTGTCATACTTCTTTCGCCCAACCCTCCTTTGTTGCATCTCCTCAATCCGCTGGCACCACTTGATGAACTCTTCCGTCGTAGCGACGTCTTTTATCAGAAGAGCTTGGTACATGTCTTCTGCAATACCTTTCATTAGGTGCGTGATTTTGTCGGCTTCAGTCATATTCGGGTTGACTACGTTGCATAGGGCCAAAACATCCTGTATGTAAGATTGCGTCGGCTCCCCATGTCGTTGGGCCCGGTTCTTCAGTTGTTCTTCCGCCGAGCGGATTTGTCGCTGGTGGTCCCCAAACGTTTTCTTAAGTTCCGTCTGGAACATTTCCCAGTTATTCAGTTTTTCTTCGTTGTTCTCGAACCACTGCTGGGCGGTTCCGTCCAGATAGAAATAAACATTTGCCAAGCACATGGTATGATCCCACCTGTTGTACTTGGCGACTCGGTCGAACCCTTTTAGCCATTTGTTAGGATCCTGTCCAGCGTCTCCAGAGAACACCGATGGGTGTCGAATGTGCAGCTGGCTTGCCGCCATGGGTTTCCTAATGACGCGGACTTTCGGAAGGACGTACTGAGTATATCCTTTGTAGTCCGGTTCCAGTCCGTGTAGGCGGCGACTTTTACGTTGCCTAATCGGAGCCACGACGATGCAGCTGTTGCACAGGGTACCCGGCGCCTCCACCAAACTATGTCGCGTTGGAACCGGGACAGGTGTGAATTCGAAGGTTACTTGTCAATGAACACAGCACTTAAACTGAGAACAGGTTTATTGAGAACTCAAACATACACGCAGCACTGACTGCCTCTTGGGCAGAATGCTCTTCTATTTATACACAGATAGAACGTACTAGAGATTACAAGAGTAGTTAACAAATGAAATGTGTAGAAGTTACAAGTGACCTTAGGAAACATGTAGAATCTTCTGGAAATAATAAACAGAATTAAATAATTTTTGTCAGTGGGCGGGATTGAACCGGCGACCTTCGGTACCGCAATTCGTGACGCTACCCGCTGCGCCATGCTGGCAGACGGTACACTGGCGTTCATGCGGCAATATACAGGGCGTCCACGAGGAAAGAATAATCCTGCAACCACAGATAGCTCACACCTTGTCCTACAATATGACAAAATTTTATTTTAGTGAAAGACTCACCATCTTGAGATACTGATTTTTTAATTATTTTTTCGAAACATGTGACTTTTTCAGTTTATTTCAGGCCATTTCTGCAAATTAAGACTTTTTGAACACTGTTTTTTTTTAATTTACTCAAAGAAATTTGAGTAATCTAAAACAATGTTCTTTCTTTCTTGAAACGTTAAAAAACCTTATAAAAATCTTAAATGTTTTAATTATTCTCATTCGGGATGACGGAGGTACGAATCCCCGTCCGGGCATCCAGATTTGGGTTTTCTATGGTTTTCCAAATCACTCCAGGTAAATGCCGGGATGCTTCCGTCAAAAGGCCATGGCCGAATTCCTTCCAATTCCTTGCCCCCCATCCTTTCCCGTCTCTAAAGACCTCGCTGTTAGAGAGACGTTAAGTAGATAAAAAAACGGTAAAATTATTTTATACTTCTTTTAAAATGATTGTTTTATGATAGTTCAATCAGCTAAAGATACCATTGTGCATTTTAAACATGTAGTAAAAAAATGATGATAATGATTTAATTTTTTTTTTGTTATGGTGTGCATACAAATAATATACAGAAAAAAATTCAAGTAATATTTTTTATTTCGTTAATTATAAAAAATCGAATAAAACGGCCGCCATTTGCTCTTATGCACGCCCTAAATCTTTTGATACTTGTTGTTTTTATTCGGCGAGCATAACCTTCGCGGTTAATGTGTTCCGCAGCTGTTTTTATTTTCTTACGCAGCTGTGTAATCGAAGTAAGGGAGCGTGCATAAACCACGTAGCTATATTTTGGCTTCGTGTGACCCCCCACCCTGCCCCCTCGTAGCCCTACGTGGCTTTGGCCTCTAACCCCCCCCCCCCCCCCCCACGTAGCACGTAGCTTTTTTCCCTTTTGATTCCAGAAGACATTTTGTACTGTTTTCTCTTGTCAGACTATTGTAAATTACATATGGAGATAATTAACTGAGGGAAATAAATATTTATATGCTGTTGTGAGTTCTGTTCCTCATTTTAACTGTGAAAAATGTTATGAAAGGAAAGCTACGTGGCCTGGATCAGACCCCCCCCCCTCCTCCCACGTAGCCCAGCGAAGCCTTCCAGCCAACTCCTCCACCCCCCCCCCCCCCCTGGACCGAGCCACGTAGTTTGTGCACGGTCCGTTACCTCCGTAACGTTAGCTAAATCTTTTAGGCAGCCCAAATAAAAAAAATCCAAGGTATTCAGGTCCGGCGATCTTCGGTGGCCATAAGAACAAAGTCACAAAAATCAATATCTCGAAAATGGTATCATATAGTAGGACATTATGTGGACCTATCCTTTCATACCTGGACACCCTGTAGATGTAAGTTATATAAGTGGATGTGCGATACCTTGTGGGAGTGACATTCAGAAATACAGATTCCCGATCCGAACATCAAGATTTGGGTTTTTCATGGTTTCCAGAAGTCTCCCGAGGTGTATGTCAGGATGGTTTATTTGTATACGCCATGGCCGATTTCCTTCCCTTGCTTTACCAAAACACCGCTTCGACGAGCCGCAGACTTTCACTATGCATGGTGTACGCATAAAGCGAAAAAAGAAAATCCTTTCCCGGGTGTAGGCATTCACCTGATTTAAAAAAGAAGGAACCATTTTCTAAATTGGATGCACTGAGGAAATGAAGTTTGCTGCAGAGGCAGTAGAGCCATTTTTATTGGAGTCCAAACAACGTCTCTTCCCATATACTGGCCTGTCGTAAACGTTTATTAAGGGCATTTGAGCACTAGTACCACTGCGACAAGTATGGTTACTGTCTGCAGTGGGGAAGAAGTGAACATCAAAAGGTTTTATCGCCTTCCTTACACGATCCAGAACCGATTCAAAGTGTTCCTTAATGAATCAATAAACGCGGTATATCTCTCGACCAATGCAGCCGGAACGTGCAACAGGTGTTCGCGATATGGTGCTATCACAACATACCACATCATAAACTTGTCTGCGGACCTATAAAACGAAAGCTTAAGCTTCTTGTTTCTAACGCATCTACTTTAATGAAAAGTACATTTGGGGTCATTTCAAATAAATTAGCACACAGTGAAACAAGACGGTGAGAACTATGTTTTTAAAGCCATTTCATTTGGCGCACGAAACTGTTGATTACGTGGCGTGTTTGGCATGACATTCTCACAAAGAAGTGTGGGGGGTTTCGTAATCGAACAAGCTTTATTTGCGTCAATGTTTTTAAACTGCCTCATTGTATTGATTAGGTGAGGTTGAGTGGCCTTCATTTCCACAGGTATTATTTGGTTGGCTTTACTGAAAACAGACTCGTGAAAAGGTCACAGTTATCAAATAAAAAAAGGCTATGGAAAAAATC
>JARYHS010014517.1:0-10000 GCA_031002005.1 Vandiemenella viatica
CAGAAACAACCCACAAAACAGTTATCGTATTTATTATTTAAAAATGGTCGTAATCATCTAGTGACAGAGTTTCTCATCGGCTGCGCAATGCGCCCTGATTGTAGCCGCCTAGCCTATTCCTGATATCCTACCGGGTATAGGGGACCTACAGTTTAATGTGGAATCCGGACCACGGAAGCGTTGTGGCGTTCTTCACATCACACAGCAAACTGTGCCAGAGGTAAAGGACGGGTTAGGCACCTATGTGAATCACCGCTGAGGAAGGGATTCCAACCGGAGATTTTTCGATCTCTGGTCAGGCGTCTTAACCACTATACCACCAGACCGGTCATAGTCTAGATAAATGTTGGTAAAAAAAAAAAAAAAGAAAAGAATTGAATCACTTTCTTCTAACCTCCTTCCTCTACAGATTTCTAACATTATCTTATCAACATCGTTTGGAAAACTTCGATATTTCGTACATCTGCGCTAATTACCTCCTTTCAAATTTACATTTACAGACCGAGCGTGGTGGGTGAACGGTTAACGTTCTGGCCTCGCATTCGGGAGGACGCCGGTTCGAATCCCCGTCCGGGCATCCAGATTTGGGTTTTCCATGGTTTCCCCAAATCACTCTAGGTGAATGCCGGGATGCTTCCTTCAAAAGCCCATGGCCGAATTCCTTCCTGTTCCTTGTCCCCAATCCCATCCCGCCTCTGATGACCTCGATGTCGATGAGGCGTAAAGCAATAAGTAAAAAAAATAAATAAATACATTTACAGATGACTTCTTCCACATGTTCAATGGTTGTGCGAAGGAATACTGTGTTTGTCAGTAGGAGACAGGACGCTGTAAAACCTGAACGTCGGTGAAAGCTGGAGCAAAGATGAGGACTACTAAAAGCGCGAAATGTCTTGCAACGTTTATTTTATTGCTAGGCCATTCGCCTCCTGCGTTTTTCCATGATGACGGAGGTTCACTACTTATGAATACTATTGGTCACTTTGTCTGGAGAGATCCTATGTGTTGCCATCAGTCTGTGAATAATGGAAGCTGGGTTTTGTGAGTTAAGTGTTAAGTGCTTTGTGAATTTTGTAATATTTAAGAAGGAAACTGGAGAATGTCCCACCATTCACGGAGCAACCGAGCGTGGTGGGTGAGCGGTAACGCTCTGCCCACGCATTCGAGAGGACACGAGTTCGAATCCCCGTCTAGCCATCCAAATTTCTGTTAGGTTCCCGAAATTACTCCAGACGAATACCGGGATGGTTCCTTCAAAAGGCCAGGGCCGAATATCTTCCCATTCTTTGTCCCCAGTCCTCTCCCTCCCCTAATGGCCTTAATGAAGACAAGGCATTCAGCTATCATCATTATCATCGGCCAGTTAAATGTGGCCTCTTAAAGTCATGAAGTCAGGTAGAACTTGAGCAGTCTCCTGCAGGTCGCACGATCTTGGGCGTCTTCTGCCAGTTAACTCCGACAACCCTGCGTATGTCCTTGTCCCATGGTCTGGTGGTCTTCCTCTTTGGTCTGTGGTGATCTCTTGGGCTCCACTCTAACACTGTTTTTGTCCATCTTTGGTCTTTTGTCCACGTGGTATGGCCGGCTCATTGCCACATGCTGTGCTGTCTTTTCTAAGATGTCTTTTTTTTTACTTATATCTTTACACCTCGTCGACGTCGAGGTCATTAGAGGCGTGATGGGACATGGGAAAAGGAACGGTAAGGAATTGGGGCATGGCCTTTTGAAGGAAGCATCCCGGCATTCGTCTGGAGTGATTTGGGGAAACCATGAAAAACCCAAATCTGGATGCCCGGATGGAGATTCGAACATGCGTCCTCCAGAATGCGAAGCCAGAGTAAGATGTCTGTGACCTTCGTAACAGACCTAATGCCGATTGCTCTTTTCTTGTCTATTCTCGTTAAGCCTAGCATTGACCTTTCCATAGCTCATTGGGCAGTCCTTAGTTTACCTTTTGTAAATTACTTTAGAGACCAGGTCCCGCAGCCGTATTTCAGCACTGGAAGAATACAGTGAAGTTAACCTATACCAAAACCTTTTTCTTAAATAATAAAAAAAAATTGCTGTCCCTCCTTTCGTCTGAAGATAAACGTTATTTGTGCTTGAGGAACATAAAAAAATCGCACACTGAGATTTATGGTTTTTAGATTTATCTATTCTTACAGAAGGATCAGAACTGTTTCTATTTCACGCTGCACTCCATGTTCCGTTTGAAGTGGGGTTGCAAGTGCACGTGGAAAACAAAAGCCAGCTGACACATGTCAAGTCACGCACAGTTCCAATATGTGTGTTTTCTGCTCTCTCTACATACGAGCATCACACATCTTTTCTACGCTTTACATTAAAAAATACATAAGATTTGCTGCTGTTGCTTCAGAAGTGATGATACGACAGTTAAAAATCGGGAGAATCCCCAAGATTGGTTAGTTCAATGCTGTACTTCTAATTTACATTCAAACCAAAGTACAGAGGTTTGGTCGTCATGAAGTGCGTCTTTTTGCATTTGAGAATGGTTGTAACACAAATTCTATGATTTAACTGCAGCAACCGTGCTTTAAAAAGGGGTTTATAAAGAATTTGTTTACACTAATAATTATTATTTAATAAATGCGCCAATGCAACTGTTGTTGGATATTATTCACTCTCGGACACGTTTCGCCTTTCGTCGATGTACCTTCAGCGTACACTGTTTTCCTGTAATATGTGATTAGTTATAAGTTTTGAACATAATGGTGTTTTTTTTTTACTTATAAAGAAGCTATTCTTATATGTAGGAAGCATAATGTGACTTACATTTACATATTAACAGTTTTTTAATTTTCATGCAGAAGGTTTTGCTTACATAGGTATACTAATTCGTTTACAGTTTTGACAAGTCTCCCGTCATCATAAATGTGTTCAGATGCATTGGTGGTGAGCCCTGTCACATAGAGAAATGGCTCTGAACTTTCAGCAAGCAGCATTGGTCTGTAATTGATAACAACAAAGAAAGCACTGCTACAAAATGCGAGGAAAAAAATTATTATTTTGGGGAAACAGATTGCATTCGTTTTTTTTTATTTTTTAAAAAAAAAAATTTTATTCGCCTGGAGTGATTTGGGAAAACCATGGAAAACCCAAATCTGGATGCCCACCGTCCTCCCGAATGTGAGGCCAGAGCGTATTTTTAAATTTAAAAAAATCATCACCGCTGAGACCCAACGATTCCCTACAATCGTTTGTTCATCGCCGCTGCACTCTTGTTGCATGCTACTAATAAATAAATTAATTTTAACAAACTCAAACAAACTGTCAAATTTTTTCCCCCTCTTATCACCCACTGACGTTGAATTGTAAAAATATCTTTCGACGTGTAGACAACTTGGCCCTCTTCATTTTTAACTAAATATGTGAACAAAACTGAAATTTTCTATTTTTTTTCTTGAAAATGTAAATCAGAGAACTTCTTAACTTAGAATCCAGAGAAGCACATAACTGTGTTAATACCTCAAAGACGGCAAGTAACACGATCACAAATCCTTACAACTAGCACGTATTACTCCCAACAAAATTCATATCTAAGAATGTCCAAGCAAATAAGAGAAATCAGTGTCAGAACCGATTCTTTTCTATACTTATTTTTTTACAAGAGCGTTTATGGAATGGAATAGGAAGGATTTATCTAGCGACAAAACTTAGAATCCGACAGGAGTAGGCCTCGAGAAACCTTTCCGCCACTCCTGATTTTTTTTTTCCCCAAATCACTCCAGGCAAATGCCAGGATGATTTCTCAAGATATCCCATGGGCACACCATGACATACCCGTACATCCCTTCCGATGCATAAACGATTACATATCAGGATAGGTGCAGCGCACCCTCCGCCATCCAATTTTAATGAATCACGGAATAATAATAACAGTAATTTCTCGCTATCTCATTAAGCAGTGAATTCAAGTTATATTGCTTCGATTAAGCAGGTAATGGTGTGACTCTTAAGTAACAGGTGTAAGAAAATTCGAATGATAAATCCCACTTGACCTTAAAATCTAGTTGGGATTAATTATTAAATCGTCCGGTGTGTGTTTCTGTTATTACTGTAACCGACATGGCTGGGTAAGTACGGAGAGCGTCTTGGGCTGAAGGCAGTCGTATTCTGTTTTCCCTCCTCCACAGATTAGGCCCCTAAGAGTCTCTTATCGGGCGCCGCATGCAGCTCTGCTTACTGCCTCACATAATTGGATCTGATGACACCAATTAGAATCCAGATGTTAATGTCTTTATGATGTGGGTAGTTATGAAGTGTCTGAGACACGATAATTTCACTGCATTTTCGTGGGAACAACCTCGTGCTTAGCGTCAAATTTGAATAGTGTAATCGTAGTATATTCTAATCCAGTATTTTTCAACCTTTTTGAATACGTGACCCATTTACAAGCAAAAAAAATAAAAATAAAAAAATAATAAAAATAAAATAAAAAAGATAATAAAAAAATAATAAAAAAACTTTGGCCACCCCCCTCCCCCCATGTCCGTAAGAAAAAATTTTGACGACCCCCAGGTATGTAATAAAATTATTTAAGTGATTAAAAAAACGACATATTTAATTTTGTTTCTTTTGAGACTGTACCTACTTGTCAAGAAATCAAATGCTGCGCAAGGTAGTCGCTGGTAATCTGTGGGCAATAATATATTCTTTGCCGTGGTGGCGGCGCGGGAGGTGGCCACATAGGAAAAGTTTGTTTTCGTTCACTGCAGTCAGTTATAAGAGTACGCCAGCGAGTATGGACCAGCTTCGCTGCGAGTGAGGATAAAATGGAGTTCTCAAAAGATCTGTGCAACCCTTAACATGCCTCTACAAGTGGCAATGGCTGAAGCAAATTTAAAAAAAAAGACTATGTGATGACAATTACCTGAAAGAAGAGAAATAGGCTCGGATTAGAAAATGATTTGGTTATTTGCTTGTCAAAAATACAACCACAATTAGGCAATTTATTAAAAAATAAACAGGCACAGCCTTCTCTCCGATAATTATGTATTTTTATTATATCAAGTGTTTCAAAAAGAATATACGTATTACAAAGTATTCTTTTGTTCAAACTATCGATCGCTGCGCCTCGGCTCGGCTATTGGAGAAACGAATACATAGTCTAGTTTATTTAATAGCCGCAAGATGTCAGTCGTCTTGTGTCTTGGTAACAGTCATATGTTTAAAATGGCTACTCCACAGCAGAAATCATTTTGTGTTATCGAGTTTGCGAAGTGCAATTCCGTGATTACAGTGTAAAGACGTTTCAGGTTGAGGTACCAAATGAATCCTCCGAATGGGTGGAACATTCGTAGATGGTATCGACAGTTTGTAGATACCGGATGTGTATGTAAAGGAAAGAGCCCTGGCCGCCCTCGTGTTTCTGAGGCACATGTTGCACGAATTCAAACTGCTTTCCAACGTAGTCCTTCAAAATCAACTCGTCGTGCCAGTCGGGAGTTACAATTACCTACAACAACAATTTGGCGTGTTTTGAGACGTCGCTTGGTTATGAAGCCGTACAAGTTACAGTTGTTACAAGCTCTGCGTCCTGATGACAAACGGAAACGAGTGGCATTTTGTAACGAGATTAATGACGCTATTGACAATGATAACACTTTCGCACAACGCATCGTTTTCAGTGATGAAGCGACTTTCCATGTTAGTGGTCAGGTAAACAAACACAATGTTCGAATTTGGGGTCTACAGAACCCACATGCAGTCATTGAACATGTACGAGATTCGCCTAAAGTCAATGTGTTTTGTGCGATATCCCGATCATCTGTTTACGGCCCATTCTTCTTTGATGGAAACACGGTTAACGGTCAGCAGTATCTCGCTATGTTACAAAACTGCTTGTTTCAGAGGCTGCACGAACACAACTTCATTTTTCAACAAGACGGGGCACCCCCTCACTGGAGTCGCCAAGTGCGTGAATATCTGAATGAAAATCTACCGAACAGTTGGATTGGTCGTCAAGGAGCTGGCGACTTAGCATGCATCAGCTGGGCTCCATGGTCACCGGATTTGACACCCTGTGACTTCTTCCTGTGGGGTTTCATTAAAGACAACGTTTATGTACCACCACTCCCACAGATCCTTGAGGACTTGAGGAACCGGATCCCTACTGCCGTAACATCAGTGACGAAGGACATGCTTGCCCGAGTATGGGAGGAATTTGAGTATCGATGTGATATTGTTCGTGTGGCTGATGGAGGACATATTGAACATCTGTAATATGAACTTAAGAGGTTCGTAAATATGTGTGTAAAGTTTCATATTCGTATGTCTTACAGTTTAATAAATATATGCATTCGAAATACGTATATTCTTTTTGAAACACCCTGTATTGTAAGACCTACAACCCGTGCTTTCTACATTTATCTGGCTTCCGACAGCAACTGCCCGAGAAAGACGTGACCCACAGGTTTAAAAACACTGTTCTAACCTATCGATTGTTTATTTCATAGATACGGTACTTCAGCATCGTAGCGTATTACATACAGTTAATAGCGTATCGTTAAATTATTCTGCATCTACATCTGTATTCTGCAATTCATAAAATTGTGGGTGGCAAAGGGTGGTTTACACCGGAACTAACTCTGTGTATTCCAATTGTAAATAGCACGAGGGAAGAAATAATTAATTATAAGCATCCGTAAGATATTTAATTTTTCTAATATTCTGTCTCTTATCATTGCCACCCAAATAGGTTGGGGGAAGAAGTATTTCGTAGCACTCGTAAATGAAGGGTGCTGTTCGCATGTTTATCAATAAATTCAATCGAATCCTACGTTGTCTTGTCTGCCAGACAATCCCAGTTCAATCTATGCATCAATCCTGTGATGCACTGTGTCAAGCAGCCACGAATCGAGCGGATTTTCTCTGTACCTTCTATATATTATCAATCAATCCCTTCCGATACGGATCCCAAATGGCATAAAATAGTCCAAATGTCGCGCACGAGGTTTTTGTTCACTATCTCCTTTATATAAATGTTGCAGTTCTTGAAAATTCGATCTATGAATTGCAACCTGGTCTTAGCCATACGTACTACCGGACTTATATTTGGGTTCCTTTGTACTGTTATGACCAAAAACTTCAGGGAACAAACATGTCTATAACTGAACTGTTCACTTTGTACTCCTGAACAACGGATTCTTTTTGATAGTTATGCACATTGCCTTGCACTTTTTGCAGTCTAGTGTCAGTTGAGATTGATTGCACCATGCCGAAATAACGTCCAGATGGCGTCAAGCTTTTAAAAATTTGGTCGATTTTCTTACTTCCGTTGAGTACCAGTCATTTAACAAAGTCAGTCCAGATAACGAACTGTGCCAGCTGTATTATTGTGACAAAAAATTGTTAACATGTGACCGGAACTGTAGTCATACAGTAATCTAATTTATTGAGACTTTACTAGGAATCGAAGTACTGAGTGATTTTTTTTTTTTTAAGTGAATAGGTCACATATGCTTTACATTGATAGGAATCTTCTAAGAAGATCTATTTAATTTATGTTTGTCATTTGGATTTCTCAATGTTTATTACTGTAGATTCAACAATTTGATATAAATTTGCTACAACCCGATTCAAATATTTTTCCGAGGTCTGAATAAAGATGCACAAGAGATGTATAAACTACTGTGGTCCCCAACATTTAGCACAACCAACACAGATAATAATCTGTCAATTGTATGGTAAGTGCCTGTAGAATCTACAACAAAAAATTTCAACATGTTGGATATTATTTATAAGAAACTTGATCCATTTCTGTGGTTGATTCACCAGAGTACAACCTGTTACAATGCTATGAAATTGTAATACATGGTACCTTTTCTTCTTTCTGACATTAACTGATGATGTTCCATGTAAAGGTTATAAACGAAGGCTTCAATAAAACTTACTATTTAAAATTGATGCTGTGTCAAACGACAGGTCTAGTCGCTGACCAGAGTTGGGTCTCATAACTAATGTGAAACCTGGGGAAAATATGAATTCTAATCTCCCATATCTTCATCTCTTCAGGTTCATTTCGTCTCGGCAGCAAATAAACATTTATTTTATACGTTTGACTTATGTAACATATCAGGCATAAGGGGGCGGGAATATTTTCTTTCGTGGGGAAGGTTGTCAGGGATTAGAATAACTTAACAAGGTAAATAATAAATAATTTACCAAAAACACTGAAAGAATTTAAAGCTCAAATTGGTAGAGGGCAGAGTAGATGGGAAGAGGAAAGAAGAAAGATGGATGTGTAGGGAGATTGCCACCGAAGCGTGTACTCCATCACAATTATATCAAATTAAATTAAATTATCACTGTTCACATCTCATCGATACTAAATAAGTTGCCTGGAAGCTTAATACCTTAAAGTTTGTTACTAAAACGGAGGGTTTAACTTTTACCTCTGTCTCGACAGATGCAGTTTGACTAGGATAGAATTTCATAAGGACTCTAACGAATAAGACGTCTTTATAGGTGTATCTAATTAGAGAAGCATAACTATATCTCGGAGAATATCTTATGTACACAAAAATGAGGATTTCAAATTGGATTGTCTTCTACGGCAGACGAACAAGGACCCATTACTTTCATGGCTTTGCAGGAAGAACTAAGACAAGCAACCACATTAAAAGGCACCAGACGACAAGCGTTCTTTAGGTGAAGAATGGCGGAATGTAACATTTCTGTAACATTATATAAACCTTGTTTCTAACCAGCCGAGAATGTATTTGTTGCATATTGTCTTGTGCAGGGAGGTTATAGGAGTTTTCAACCAGCTAAAGTTCCTTTTATTTTTTTAAGCAGTGGCAAAACACAAACGATTTGTTCACTTTTATGAATTTACGCCTCGCTGACAACGAGGACATTAGAGGCTGGAACAGGAAGGAATTCAGCCATGTGGTTTTGAAGCAACCATACCGGCTTCTGACTGGAGTGATTCCGCTAAACTTGAATCTAGATAGCCGGACGGGGATTAGAACCCACGCCCTCCTGAACCCTCACCCACCAAACGGCTCAGTGCAATATTTCCACCGTATCTATAAATCTATCAGCAAATCAATTAAACGTATTACTTGATTTAAAGGCTATACTAGTAATTGTTCAAGCGAATCAGAACTGACCATGGATTTTTTAAATCAAAGTACTTAAGCGTAATATTTATTATTTCCAAAAATTAACTGCGATAAACTGTTGAGGCACATTCCTTAATTTTGATAATATCTTTCAGCAACGTACTGTTTACGCTTCGTGGTATGAGTCACTATGTTATTCAGCTACGGAGTGTGAAGTGGAAAAAGGCTTTTTGCGTAACATGACTCAATCCCTGAGACGAAGCTTTGCTACAATAATAATAATGCCCTTGCTGTATCTCCAAGGAAATTAAATTGTTATTCATATAAAATTAAATTGCATGGTAGCGATTTTAGTTAAAAAGTATTTGACCACAATTTCTTTTAATCATTTTAATGAATTGGTATTCGTAACGAACGACCGCATTAAAACTTCATCAGATTTATATATCCTTCGGTATAGAAACTAAAATTCAACAATTTTATTTCCTTTCCTACTGTTAGCGGTGTGTAGACCAGGAAAAACCATCGAGGAGACTGTCTACACGTACATTCTTTCATGCGAAAAAGCTTCAAGAAAGGACTAAATTTGTCTTCAGAATTCTAATGCTTGTAGACAAGCGGAATAACATATTAATTGACAATGTCAGTTTCTTTGAAAATAGTTATTGCAGTCACATTATGAAACTGAGGAATCAGAAACACGTGAGAACTTCCCTGGAAGTGGATTCGATTAATACTATATATTCCACGGCGAATAATTTTGGACCAAAAAAAAAGATAAAATAGAATCAGCAATGTTAAGACTAGCAGAGGCTGTCTCATTCCTGAGAGGATTTTGCTAGTGTTTGCTGACATGCTTTCAAGATTGCGGCAATGTTCTCTATAATAAATTTCTGAAATTAACTACTCATCCT
>JARYHS010014519.1:0-13999 GCA_031002005.1 Vandiemenella viatica
ATAATCAGGCGAAAGGCATCTAAATACCACAAATATTTAGTAGTACGAGCTACCGAATTTTAAAAATATGTCAATACTTCCTGCTTTACGAGATTTTTTAAAAATGTAAACACTTGTAAAACTTTCCACAAAATTTGCATTAATCTATCATACACACGGCATCCTTTCCTACAACGTATTAGCTCATAATGGATAGATATGGAAAACAGTTTGGTTAAAAGAGTCAAACTGAAGTTACTGATTGCTACTATGCTAATGATATCTGACTTTAATAATAATCGGAGTGCCAAAGAAATTAATATTATTTTGCGAGGTTTCTTTCGGTGTGGTTAGCGCGTAAATTTTTATTGAAAGTGATGCATCTAAAATCGTACCAAACAGCTACCGTTATAATGAAAATATTTATTCCGAATTTAGAATTGATTTTAAACAGGCGAAGTTAACTAAACGTAAAAATTTCGCCAAACAACAATAAACTGGGAATACTTTAACATCAAAATCCGGAAGTAACATACGACTTTTTTGCGAAGAGAACATTAAACTCGGATCATTTCACCATCATCGTTTTGTGAAAATAAATTCAAGTCTTTCAAATTATATGCGCAAACATAATTCAGATCAAACATAACTCGTAATTCCATCATATGGTCCTTGTTTATATAACGTTTAAACTTACTAAATACTTATTAAAATTACACTATTCAGAGTAACGTACACTTAAACCAATATTTTACAACTGGTTCACTGATTCTCTGCCACAGCAACGAGGGAAAATATCACTGTCCAGTAATTTCAATTTAATGATTATTAGAAAGCTTTAATTGTTTAAATCTTGGTTCGTTTGATTACTTTGCTAGTTTATCTCACAGAAATTGTTTTAAACAATTCAAACTGGTGGCGCAAGAATCGAGGTAGAAAAAATATGATCTCACAATTGACTCATATTTGCCAAAGTGAACGAGATTTCTCCAAGCTGGATCACCCTTATATAACCTAAAACGTACACGAAAAACTATCCAAAGGTTAGCACACGGACCAAAATTGTGACGAAGATAGTCAAAATAGGAAAACAAAGCGAAAATATACCGCCAACCCAACACCGCAGTAAATACTGACATGAATTAAAGAATTACGAATAAATTAATCAATGTGTTGACCTGTTCGAATACACACAACTAATCCTTCATTTAGGAATATTACTTTTAATTATGTTGATGAAGCAGTGCATGTTTTGTTCTGCGTTTTAACTCCATTATAACACTTTTATAAATCCTCATTACTGCTTACTGCAACTGTTTACATTGTTGATACAAAAAGAAAAGATAATGAACATTAATCTCATTGTCAAATTTTAATTTAGAATGCCTGACTAAACAAGAACGACAAATTGAATATTGAAGTATGTAATATACTAAGTGTCATACACATCATCTTACCATCGTATATTTTATCCGTCCTAAAAGTGTCTCCCCGTTTCATCATATATAGTAGGAAAGATACAGTGATTATCTTTAAACAAACATTCGAAGGCGATATAAACATTACCCACATACGGAAAAAACTTTCTATCGCTTTATTAAATAAACTTCAGATTTTCTTAGTTTGAATGCCACGTATATCGCATAAACCAACCACAAATTTACGAGCCAAGCTACAACACAAATCAGTAAAGGTTTTCTCAATGAGCTTGTATTTTCAATACTGCCATGAACATCACAATTAAATACTCAAATTAGTAACAAGAAAATTCGCTACACTTGTATAACTAGTTTCCGATTTGCTGTTTAGACGTTACGTTACAGTAGTTGCCATTAAGGATGACAGAAATCCATTGCGTCCGAACAGCTTGTAAATATCAAATGTAGTGCCTTCATTTTTGTGGGCAGTCTTTATTAACTACAAATTTTGATGTGTGTATATTGAAAGAGTTTCAAACAGAATCAAACATACCAAAGACTGATCGGAAGAAAATAGTTACTACATTTGTGTATAATTATAAATAAGATAGAAAATCACTACTCCAGTGTAATGCCGTAGATATAGGTTTTGTCTTTTTACCGAGCGAACGTAATATTATTATTGCTTTAATTATTGCAGCAACCATTCATTACAAATCTATAAAAAGAGACGGTACTGTTAAGTAGAGAAAATAACAAAAATCGAGCGAAAATTATTTGAGTTTATTTGTCTCAAGACCTTAGCTGTTGTCGATCATTAATAAAAAGCTGTTAATTATCGTCATATATTGATATCAAACTTAACACTGTCACGGTCATTCACACGGAAGATGATATTCCAAAAAAAAAATTCAACAATTGTGGAGGAAGTTTTAAAAAAAGTCTAGGTGAAGGTACTGAGACTCTTAACTGAGTAGCGAAATAACTTAAAAATTAAATTGCAATTTTAATACTGGACTTCATGTAAGCAAAAAATTTCTCACGCGTTCACGTCGTGAAGGAATTGGATAAACCAGTTTCATGCGTCATCAAACATGAACGTCCGATTAAATTTCTAGAGCTAAATTTATTATCACAATTCTTTTCGACGCTGCCGTATAAACAGAAAATAGCACCCTGTCTGAAAAGTTCTCCGACTTGGCCATAGTTGGGAGTAATCATTACTCTAAGCTGTAAAGTCAAATAAATTTAAAAAATGCTTCGGGAAACGAAAGTATGCAAATTTTCGATAAAAATTGTAATTTTCACAGAAGACGCTAGAACCGTCGTTTGTGACCAAGACCAAGAAATTTTCTGACAGAGTAGTTAAGAACCGGCTTTAGCTACACATAAAGTTTACTCAGATTAATAGTAACTGGACTGATTAGATACTAGAGGAAGCATTTTTAAATACTAATTATTTTATGTATTATAATCCTTTTAATACAAGACAAAGCTGAAGATTTTTTTCAGATTTTCTTTTCCTTATCCCTTTCCGCCTCATCGACGTCGCGGTTATGAGAGGCGGGAAAGGCCTGGGAGTAAGCAACGGGAAGGAACTCGGTCATGACATTTCTGAAGGAACCCTTCAGATTTTTGGCCATGATGGAAAACTGAAATCTAGATGGTCTGACGGTGATTCGAATCAGTGCACTTCCTAATGTAAAGACAGAGCATTATCGCTTACCAACAAAGCTCGGTAATTTTTCAGTGAATTGGTTAGAATAGTTACATTGATGAAGTTAGGTTTAAAGTATCTAAAGGAATAAAAGTCATAGCAAACGATTTCAGATCGCAGTGAAAGAAATATTATTATGTGCAGGTATGAAGAAAACTTCAGGTATAGAATCAACATTTAAAAAAAAAGTAACTGACAGCACTTAGAAGTCAAACAAACTTTACGAAAATGACTATCAGCTGAGAATTAAAGACAGACAATTATTGGTAGGCAGAAACAGTAAAATGAAAACCTAAATTTCGCCAAGATTATGTGATTTATGAATATTGTGTGTAGTCTCTCTTCGTACGAGGAGACGCGAATATCGACAGCCTCGCACCTACAAAACGAGATGAAAAAAAGCAGGACAAAGAGAGGGAGCTGGTGGGTGTGGCACGCCGATATTGCAGCGGGCGTGTTCGGAGCACCAACATTCCGCGGTGCGGCCGCTCCTTATGGCCGCTGGACCGCACGCAGAAACACAATATTGGTGCCTGCACGGCTACCAGACACCAGCACTACAGCCTCGCAATAGCAAAACTCTGCCCTCCAGCTGACAGGGCGGACACACGCTGCCGTTCATTACAAAAATACTTACACCAGAAAAAATTACAAGCGGACAAATTTACTAGTTTAGTGTTCAATTAAAGCAGTCACAAAATCGCCGCCACAATCAATTGACATAACAATCGCTTGGTATCGAAGACTAATTGTAAACTAAATTTCACCTTCTTCATTGTTCCTGGATACCTAGGTTGGTTTGCAAAATTGTGACATAATCCATAAATTTGCGTAAAACATTGTAGCGTAATCTATATGTTAGTCTGCAGCACTGTAAAGAAATCCGTAGTTCATTGTGCAGCACTGTAATGTAAGTTTAGTTTGACATGCAGCACTGTAAGGTAAACCGATGTTTGGTGTGCAGCACTGTACTGTAAACCGATGATTGATGTGCAGCACTGTAAGGTAAACCGCAGTTTGGTGTGTGGCACTGTAATCCGATCTGCAATATGATGTGCAGTAATCTGCAGTGTGGTGTGCAGCACTGTAATCAACAGCTTGGTGTGCAATACTGTAATGTAATCAACAGTTTGGTGCGCAGTACTATAATGTAATCCGCAGTTTGGTGAGCAGTACTGTAATGTAATCCGCATTATAGTGTATAGCACATTAGCACTGTAACGTAATCAACAGTTTGGTGCGCAGTACTGTAATGTAATAAGCAATTTGGTGCACAGTACTGTAATGTAATCAACAGTACTGTGCGCAGTACTGTAATGTAATCCGCAGTATATTGTGGAGAACTTTAATGTAATCCGCATTATAGTGTATAGCACATTAGCACTGTAATGTAATCAACAGTTTGGTGCGCAGTACTGTAATGTAATCAGCAGTTTGGTGCACAGTACTGTAATGTAATCAACAATTTGGTGCGCAGTACTGTAATGTAATCCGCAGTATATTGTAGAGAACTTTAATGTAATCCGCATTATAGTGTATAGCACATTAGCACTGTAATGTAATCAACAGTTTGGTGCGCAGTACTATAATGTAATCCGCAGTTTGGTGAGCAGTACAGTAATGTAATCCGCAGTTTGCTGAGCAGTACAGTAATGTAATCCGCATTATAGTGTATAGCACATTAGCATTGTAACGTAATCAACAGTTTGGTGCGCAGTACTGTAATGTAATCAGCAATTTGGTGTACACTACTGTAATGTAATCAACAGTTTGGTGCGCAGTAATGTAATGTAATCCGCAGTATATTGTGGAGAACTTTAATGTAATCCGCATTATAGTGTATAGCACATTAGCACTGTAATGTAATCAACAGTTTGGTGCGCAGTACTATAATGTAATCCGCAGTTTGGTGAGCAGTACTGTAATGTAATCCGCATTATAGTGTATAGCACATTAGCACTGTAACGTAATCAACAGTTTGGTGCGCAGTACTGTAATGTAATCAGCAATTTGGTGCACAGTACTGTAATGTAATCAACAGTTTGGTGCGCAGTACTGTAATGTAATCCGCAGTATATTGTGGAGAACTTTAATGTAATCCGCATTATAGTGTATAGCACATTAGCACTGTAATGTAATCAACAGTTTGGAGCGCAGTACTATAATGTAATCCGCAGTTTGGTGAGCAGTACTGTAATGTAATCCGCATTATAGTGTATAGCACATTAGCACTGTAACGTAATCAAGTTTGGTGCGCAGTACTGTAATGTAATCAGCAATTTGGTGCACAGTACTGTAATGTAATCAACAGTACTGTGCGCAGTACTGTAATGTAATCCGCAGTATATTGTGGAGAACTTTAATGTAATCCGCATTATAGTGTATAGCACATTAGCACTGTAATGTAATCAACAGTTTGGTGTGCAGTACTGTAATGTAATCAGCAATTTGGTGCACAGTACTATAATGTAATCAACAGTTTGGTGCACAGTACTGTAATGTAATCCACGGTTTAGTGTGCAGCACTGTAATGCAATCCATAGTTTTGTGGGAAACACTGTAATGCAATTCACCGTTTGATGTGCAACACTGTATTGAAATCTGTAGTTTGGTGTGCAATACTGTAATTTAATCCACAGTCTACTGGCTTATCCGAAGTTTGATTTGCAACACTGTAATGAAATCCACAGTTTGGTGTGCAAAATTGCAATGTTATCCACAGTTTGGTGTACAACAATGTAAGAAACTTCGCAGCTTGGTGTGCAACACTGTAATGTATGCCTCAGTCTGATGTGCTACGCTGTAATGTAATCCGCAGACTGGTGTGCAACACTGTTATGTAATGTGTAGATTGGAGTGCAATAAATGAAATAATGTGCAGATTGAAGTACAATACTCTGGCGTAATCCACAAAACTGAGTGCAACAATGTGACATAGCTCGTAGATTGGTGTGCAAGAACATGACGTAAACCACAGATTGGTGTTCAACACCGCCACATATTTTGTACCTTGGAGGGCTAAACTGTGATATAATCCGGAGATTAGTGGTCAACATTATGATGTAATCCACGAACCAATGTGCAGCACTATGACGTAGTCTCAAGGTTAGTGTGTAGCACCACTGTAATCCATTTTTGGGCATGAAACACTGTGATATTATCTCTGTATTAATTTGCGTCATTCTGACTAAATCGACGGATTGGTGCGCAACAATGTCAGGTTTCATTTAGATTTGTGTGCAACATTGTGAGGTAAGCTTAGATTAGCGTGCATAATCCGGAATGTACGGTTACACATAACATCGATAAAAACCAAAGCAGAGAAGAGCTGTAAAAAATGAAGCAAGCTACATGATGCCCCAGCGGGTTCATCCAAAACAACAAATTTCAGATAGTCGTAAATACATTCCCACATTTTTCTCCGATCACTATTTACTGTACACAAGATATTTTTGCAAAAAATATCCTGTATCCAAGGTCATGCATGGCTTCAATTGAGTACTGTGTGGTGTAGTCTATGTTGACCTTCACGTTAATGGCCATAAACAATTAAAAATGAATCATGTTGGTAATAATTAAAAACATTGTAGCTCGTTGTTCGCCAATTAACCAAATGCACATTTTATTTATATATTTAAAACAAAAAATTATCATCGTTTACTGAAGTGAGAAAGCTTTAATAGCAGAGTTTCAGAACTGATTTAAAGCATACAGACCTTTACCTTGTACTTACTGCTTTACCTGGACTGAATGAAGGGTTGTGGCATCTTTTTACACATATAATAAAAGAAGATCTGAATAAATTCTGAGGCGACAATCATAGTCCGGAAAGATCAACTGTGGTACTCGAGCGAACTGAAGAAATGGTTCAGAAATTAAAGAATAACATTTGCATAATCCCGAATAGGGGAAGCAGAGAAAAGCTTAATGCAACATAGACGAGTAAAAACTGCAACTCTTTGAATATTTTACGATTTTATATGTGATTCGCTTTCGAAAATTATTCGCAGAAATCTTACTGCATTACTTAACACAGAATTAAAAAATCCATTTTCTAAATAAAATATGATGTCATACCTGTTTTCCACGATTTTTAAAGATGGATTTGTAAACGCGAAATGTAAGACTGAAGATACCAATCAGTATTTATTGTTTCAAACAACAGTATACATTTTTTCTCTGGACGTGAATATTTCAGTCATTTTCATTACTTATTTATTAATAAATATGAAAGAAAATGTACAGTAAAAATCTATTATTTAACGTTTTAAATATCTATCTTTAAATGTGGAAGCAACACAGGGAGAGAAACCGTCAGTTATTAATGAGAGTGAGGCATCTGAGCAATAAATAACCACAGACTATACGTCAACTAAAAAATATATGCAGCCCACAGTAAACCGGTCAAGATTTGCGCCTGGATGCAGGCAGCCCCGCGGCGACAGACAGCTTTACGACCCTGTGTCCAGACAGAGGCTGTTATTAAAGGCCGGCTTGTCTGATGAAAATTGTACACATTGGCGGCATTCCGCAGCTTCACTGCATCAGCATTCCACACAACCAGAGGCGAAGTGCTAGGGCAGCGGCATCCGAGTAAAGCTTGACCATTGCTTTAGCCAGAATCGTTAAGCGAACGCCCTTGCTGAATACAACTGTGGAATCTAATGACGACGTTAAGCCCAAACAGCATAAGACGGCTTAACTTTACAAATGAGGAACATCGCGACTGAGTGTATCCAGTTTGCAGGAAAATTGTAGATTCAGTATGAATAGAATCACCTTAGTTTGAAACTTTACAAGTAATTTTTTTAGGTTATCACGAGCGAAAATTCCAATGGCGATTCGTATTTTACAAACACATTTCACTCAACAGAAACCTGTACGTGTTGCTATAAAGAACAGACATATATTTCCCACACTCAAGTAATTACATCTATCTATACATTATGAGGAAACGAAACAACATAGAAAAGAATTTGTAGGAATATATTAGACATCCTTGAAAACTTGAAAATAATAGTTTAAGTAAATAGATAGGAGTAGAGTTGAAAAAATTTAAGAGTCGCGTGCAAGGTCGAATTCAAACAATGTAACCGTCTTTGCTATCGAGTAGTTACGGAAATATTTTCCTTGTGCAGTTTATTTGCCAGGGAAATACATGGGTGCTTCAAACCGGCTCGAAGCATTTGTATCTCACAAAATTAACCGAGCATTCTACGGGAGGGTAAATAAAAACATCATTGATGTTCTGGCGCGCTGACGTAATGTTCATTAGCGCATTAACAAACATTTAAATTGTAAGTTAGTTAAACACAGGAATTAATTTCCTTCTGCATAACTGATTGTACACGAAATAAAAATTAAAAGTTAAAACAAGTCAGGATGAAAGTAAAGAGGTCATGGGCATGTAAAGTCAGTAAGCTAGTAAAACGGCCATTTATCATAATTATCAGACGGCTGGATACGCTTATAAATTATAATATCCAACATTTTCAACGAATTAATTAAAAAGTTTAATTAAATAGTTACACTCCGAGCTAAGAGTTTGCATACGTAAGAAACTTTAATCATACGGTATATGATATCAATTATCAGGAACCCCTTGGCGTCGACAAGTATTTTCTATTTTTGTAACCTCGTAAAACTTGGCTACACCAGAGATTAACCAGCGAACTGTAAAACAAGCTTAGAATAATTTATCGCTAAAGTATATTTCTCTAGAAACTTTGTTTATCGTACACTGATACCACGAAGCACTGGTTCCAGCGTCATGGAACTTCAAGAATGTTTGCAGTCTCAGCGATCGACTATCGTGAACGAAACGGGAAGTTATCAACATAAATCGTTAATAATCTTGCGGTTTAAGTATACAGGGTGTTACAAAAAGGTATGGCCAAACTTTCAGGAAACATTCCTCACACACAAACAAAGAAAATATGTTATGTGGACATGTGTCCGGAAACGCTTACTTTCCATGTTAGAGCTCATTTTATTACTTCTCTTCAAATCACATTAAACATGGAATGGAAACACACAGCAACAGAACGTACCAGCGTGACTTCAAACACTTTGTTACAGGAAATGTTCAAAATGTCCTCCGTTAGCGAGGATACATTCATCCACCCTCCGTCGCATGGAATCCCTGATGCGCTGATGCAGTCCTGGAGAATGGCGTATTGTATCACAGCCGTCCACAATACGAGCACGAAGAGTCTCTACATTTGGTACCGGGGTCAACACAAGCACCAACGTCAACATTACCTTCCTGCAATTGGGCCAACTGGCGGTGAATCAAGGAAGTACAGTACATACTAACGAAACTAAAATGAGCTCTAACATGGAAAGTAAGCGTTTCCGGACACATGTCCACATAACATATTTTCGTTGTTTGTGTGTGAGGAATGTTTCCTGAAAGTTTGGTCATACCTTTTTGTAACACACTGTATAAATGGTACTAGTAGTCGAATATCAACATTAAGGAACGGTTTGGAAGGATAATATATTGCAAAGATCACAGATCTTTTTTTTTCGGGCTTTACGATTCGTCAACGTAGGAGTCATTAGAGTCGGAAGAGAAAGAGAGGTAAAGAGTGGGAAGGAATTCAACCAAAGCTTTGTGAAAGAAGTATCCCGGCATTTCGAGAAACCATGTAAAACTGAAATCAGGAATCAGGATGATCGGAAGGCGATTTAAATCGACGTCCTCCCAAATGTAAGGTCTAAGCGACAGCGCTCACCCACCAGTGTCATTAAGATAATTGCATTGAAAAAGGATACGGAAGAGAGACGCAACCTCCAACAACGAAATAAACTCGCTGTTCCTCGAACGCTGGCAGCTAAGCGAAGTGAAGTCAGGCGCCGGCCATATTGGGGGGCGCAGCGTACATTTTTACGCGTGTAGTGGCGCTCGGCTATTGGCGTTCCTCGCAAGCCGTCACGGCGGTCATTACGCAGCTTTTGTTGTGGTCGTGTACGGTCAAGATTGACCGATAAGGCCGGATATTGGAGTCGGCGAGGAATGCGGGCGCTCACGACACGGTGTGAATTATCCGGCGCGCCGGACGAGGGCAATCGGCACGCCGGCACGCGCTCACGCGCACTCACTCTGATTCCGTCAACACGCGTGTTAAATGCTGGAGCAATACTCGACACGCCAAGAGTATTGAAATAATTCTCATACCTCGAGCGGGGACTCTTTTATATCGGTTAAGTGCAGCGGCGTGGCCAAAGACCGCAGGAGGGAAATACAGCCAAGTTGTCTTCATAAAGGTAAACGTCGCGGGCCTCCTGAAGCTAGTTGCCGCTTTCCCTATGATTCGTGGAGGTAGAGCTCCGCATGCGCCCTGCTGCGGCCATTCTTTACCTCCTCGCAGAGTTTACTGACGGTACTCATTGGACAGCTGTCTGATTGAGCCTAGGGAGTTTCGAAGGAATATCCTCCGCTTTGTCGTCTTACGGGCCGTAGTTATACGCTGTACCGTCTGAGCTACGCGCCGTCAGCTGTTTGATAGTCATTCATAATTATTGGTTGCGGTGGGTAGTTGATCTCTGTAGATTATCTCTCAAATATTCTCTATGAGGTTCATGTCTGATGATTGTGGTAGGCAAATAATATTCTGGAATTATCAAAAATAAACTTCAAACCAATGGCGCATAATATTTGCCCAGTATACGGAACACAATCATCCTGAATTAAATTTCTCGGATAACTAGCCGAGTTAGTCTATCGATTAAACACGACGTTTCGGTGGTCACACTCACTTGACAATGGCGGCAGTGTCTTACACAATCATCCTGTAACTTAACATCGCTACCGGGAAACGTGAAATCCAAAAAGGGCTCTAAGTGGTCACCAAAAGATGAGCACAGATATGTCTTATCATGAAACGCTTCAATTTGACCAGAGGGTCCCCTCCCTTCTCCCCGCCCCTCACCGTAATGAAACCATCAATAGCATGCTGTCTAGTTGGATCCATGCCCTCATGTGTTTGGCACAACACCCGAAACCGACCGTCGCGTCGCCTCAAACCAACTAGAAACGTGAATCATCTCATGAAGCTACTGGCATCCATAGCTATCTGATTCCATTCATGTAGGGTCCAGCATATGTGTTTGCGATCTCACGTGAGACGTTAACGCCTATGCTGTGGTATGAATGAAAGTACCTGAGTTGGTATTCTGATGACGTATCCTACGAACTACAAATGTGGCGGCACGCCTACCACAGATGCATCTCCATTTCAGTCAGCTGCGCAGTGTTGTACGTCTATTGGCACGGACGCTCCTGCCCATCCTCTGCAAGGTCTAGATCACTCAGCAGGATCCTTCTAAAGACTACTGTGCTGTCTGCGTTGGAAGTAATACAATACCGTACATGAGATAGTCTAGATACAACCACTGTGGTACGTGGGAATCCTACATTTGGCAAATTCCCAAATTGTAAGCTCCAACTATCACTGCGCTTTAAATTCAGTTAATTCTCATCATATAGTCATTTTATCATTTTTTTTAATTTTCCGCAGGGTACTTGTGAGTCTAATTGACATCACTGGCAAGCTCCTGCATATTTACATCCTAGCAACACTATGTGGGTGTTGCCTGTACATTTACATCCTACTAGCCTATGACTTTCGCATGCCAGTGTACATAAAGCGAATCCCTATCGGGAACGCCTTCAAGAATTATAAAATATCAAGGAACGGGGAAAGGACAACAATGATTGTAAGACAGGTATGAAGACAGAACAGGGTTTGACCTACACACTAACCTGAACCGTGTGGTACAGCGGTCAACGTTCTGATGTAACATTCGGGAGGTCGCATGTTTCATCTCCGGTGATGATAACGTTATTTTGATTCTCCATGGTTTCCCGTGATCACTCCAGGCGAATAACAGGGTAGTTTCATCAAAAAGTCATGGCCAAATTTCTTCTCCCGGTTCTAAAATGAACGTCGACGACAATGAGCAGGTTCATTAAAGTAGAAGACTCAGATGAAAATATTAACAATTCAATCAGGACGATAAATTTTATCAGGCAGTTGACGGTCCGGTGGACACCTTGCCGCAATAGATAAAACCTTTGACTAAGCTCCAACTCTAGGAGCGATTAGTACGTTTCTGACGGGAACCTTTTCTGCTGAAATCGTCCTAAAACATACAGTGACTACGACAGTTTCGTCGGAACATGAAACGTGCAACAACATAGTTGTGAGTTTGGACACGATTTTCGACTTATAAAGGTCATCAGGTTATGTAGTTTGCACCAATTAGCGAGCAACTGTGTTGGTCCATCAATGAAAATTTTTTGTTTGTTTCATGTGAGACGAACGAAAAGCAAACCTCACTCCTAGCGTTCCTAATACGCTGGTGCATCCACGTCTAGGCCCATGCCAAGTAGCTGAAAGCTGCTGCTGTTATGATAGCAAGCTCAATCATCATTCCATAGCGGGGGGGCAAATGGAACACCGTGGACTTGATCGCCAAGTTAGCCGTCAACATCCTTGCCCAGGAGGCAGACAGATTTACAGCAGTTAGTGGTTATCAGGTGATGCAATTCCTGCAAACTACAACGTCATTCCAAAATCGCACTGTGATGCTTCTTTTCATTGCATCATTTTCTATGTTCTTCATTAATAGCGCAGCATTGTAATTTCTTCCCGTAGTTTGCTATTTTTTTACTTCACCAGTCACTGTTGAGTTGTAAGACATTTGTCAACTGTACAAAATACAAAAGAGAGGACAGTTTGCTCTGCCTTTCCACTAACAACCAAGCTACATGTTTATTTTAAAACTTCTTTATCGCAAAGCAAGATGTCCTGCTGGGATAAGGGACTTTAGTGTAATCTCCTCTAGTTTGTAACAGCTTTATAAGACTTTGGAGAAACTGCATTCTGGAGGATGCAGGTTCGAATCACTGTCCGGCTACCCGTGCTCTATCGAAATCAATCCAGGCGAATTGCGGGAAGGTTCCTTTAAAAGGCTGTGGTCGAATTAATTCCGGATTTTTTCTCTAATCTTTCCCAAGTTTCATTGGATTCGATGAGCTGTAAAGCCATAACAAAGGACCGACAGAGTCGACAACGCTCTGTATTTAATATGGATATCGTTTCATTTCGAAAAAATTAAAATCAGACCAGCCATTAGCAGTGTCGTTTGAATTTGTTTAATTTCAGTCAAAATTTCCCAGCGTCAATTTTTTTATCAATCTGTAATTTATATTCTGTTACGCATGCCACGTGCGGTTTTATTAGGTTTCGCTCAGACTTTCGAGCAATTTAGGCACTCTCCGTTCACCACGTGGAAACTTTTTCACATCAAAGAATTTACAGTTTTTTAACATTTTTTAGAATAGAATCCAATTTCGTATTATGCAGTAGCTACGATGTCTATCTTGCAATTTCAATTGTTAGATCTCACCGGAACAGTGCAATGGACTCTGCAAACTTCTCTCGTTGAACACTCGGCACGTACTGAAGTCGTAAATTTTGATTTAGATGAATGATGATTTCAGCAGCGATCGGAAGTGATTCGCAGAGCTTCGCAAGTTATGTTAGAAATGGGCATTCTTCCTCTACAAATTGACACCTAAATCGTTGGATTTGGCCCGTTACTTTGGAAGTAATAGCAATCTGAAAGTACACAGTCGTTTTCAGTAGAATTCACTCACGTCAAAGTGTAAATTGTTCATAGCATTCACGTCAAAAAATTGACGGAACGGTAGATATTGAGTGAAACCTTGCCTTGCAGAGAGGTACAGATGGTGACGAGGCAGTAAGGCGAGCGTCCACTTGTTGGCGTGTGGTGTGGCCGCCCATATTAAAGCGGGCGGAGCCGCGCTAGTGGGCTGGAGTGTTTGGGCAAACAGGGCGGCTGCGACTGCGACAGA